>JBBPTU010000630.1:0-20240 GCA_038094295.1 Tylopilus aff. beelii | reverse complement strand
AGGCGATGCTGAGCGTCACAGGCTGGCAGGCTTACGGCTGTGTGGACGAGGTCCGCGTCGGTCTCATCGGCTTTGCCACCTGGGAGCGCTGTCTGTCCGGGATGGGCGCGGAGGAGCTTGGAGCGCGTGGTGAGGAGGACACGGAGTTCGCCGTCTTTCTCGTATAGCAAGACTAGCACGGCAGCGAGTTTCTTCCTCGATATGCCTGACCTACGGATCGATGAGTCGGATGCATGCTCAAAGTCTGATTACTCACAAGTCTGGTTGCTGGCAAAGAATGCCGTGTGCGCGTAGTCGCTCGATACCACGTCGAGTTCTCTCGGAAAGGGTCTGCAGTTGCATGGTGTCAGGAGCTGCCAGTGTCCCCAAGGCATAGCATATCATTTATAGCTTGATCTAGTGTAACAGCAATGTCCGGCAAATCAAATCCGGTCCGAGCAGAGATAGGAGAAACACGGATACATTCAAAAAAATACAAATAAATAGCGGAATATGTCAAAACACGAGCGATGATCAGATTCTACCTTTTGGGCGTGGAATGAGAGAGGCTTGGCTGGTTGGCTTGGACGGTCTTCGGGGCTGCGCTCCCGTGACCACGTCCTCGTCCTCGCTGTCCACCGCCGCTCCTTCCACATATCCTACACCCATGAACACGGGGGTACCCCCGCCGCCGCCATGCGCAAGAAAACCTCTCCGCGAGCTCCTGGTCCCCGTGGCCGTGAACACGTCTTCCTCCGCCGGATCTAGTTCGTCGTTGCACTCGTCCATGTCCGAGGAACGTGCCTCTGCAGTGCGTAGCTCTTCGTCGAGCGTCTGGCGTCGTTTGGGGGTCTTCTTGCGCTTGGATCCGGAGCCTGACGAACTGGACTGGCGACCGTTTTGTTGTTGCAACGAAACGCGTGGGCGACCTTTGCCGGTCAAGGTGGGCTTCGCTTTAGATTTAGTTGGTTTGGGTTTCGTGACGGGGATGAGAGAGAGGAATGGAACGGGTGTGGGTTGAGGGAGTGCTTCGTCTGCCGCATCGTCATCGGATTCCATCGAGGGGAGGGACTTTGGCTTGGGAGTCGCTCCTCGCTTGGTGCGCGCCGGTGCCGAGGGCCTGCGGGGAGTAGGTATAGGTATCGGAGACATGGGGGGACGCTTTTTGAAAAGGTCAGACGTGCGGCGAGGTACAGGTTCAGGTTCCGTGCGTGATCGCTCTTCCATCTCAACGTCGATGACTTCTATCTGTTCCTCTGGAGGATTTGCTTTAGAGAGTTTTCCATTTGCCACGGTAGAACGGGGTCCAGGGGGTGTCGATGGGACCTGGTCTTCGATACTGTTCTCGTCTCGGTCGTTGTCCGAACAAAGTGATGGGGTAGTCACATCCGTTTCGTTCGTCAATGTTGGAAGGGAAAGATTGGATCGTGTCAATGTTCCTGATGAGGGTAACGCGGGGGTATCTTGACTCTGTGAAGACTGAGAGGACGACTCTGTCATGCGGCGTTTCGCTACCAGTATCGAGTACCATAGTTAGCAACATTCAGCGACGGAAATGAGCAATGCGACATACCTGGTGCACCCGTCGCTTCCTCTACGCCCAACGCATCCGCCTTGCGTTTCTGGCCTGCCCGAACTTCTGCTTCTTTGGCTGCCACCATCGCAGAGAACGGCACAGGCGCAGCGAGCGCAGAACCGATCGGCACGCGAAGACTCGCCAACGACCGCCGCCGCTTCAACGCCATCAAACTGCGTTCCCGCGCGTCCGCCTGAGAGCTGGCCGCGACGCAGACGCTCTTGCTGAGGCCCGACGGCCCAGCGACGCCGTCCCCGCCCATCGCGTTCAACCCCGAACCGACCTTTTTGAGCTTGGCCGTCTTGATCTCGTGCAAGAACGCGGCCATCTTTTCGGACGGCACGTTGACGGTCGGTTGGCCCGTGCGCTTGGTCTTGTGTTGGACGAGCGGGTTGATGGGTGCTTCGATGGGCGTCATGGCGTGGCGCAACGAGGCGCGCGCGGCTGCGAACATGAACGTGGGCGTGGATGGCGCCGTGTCGATGCGCAGCGGGAGCGGCGGTGGGGGTGGGGGCGGGGGCGGGGGGACCGGCGCGCCAACAGAAGGCGGGGGCGAAGCCCTCGCCTGGCTCCTAGAAAGCTATCACGACGGTCAGCACGCCAAAACCGCATCGACGCGAGACCTACCTCTTCCTTTAGCCACCTCACCTCCTCCTCGAGCGCCCGGATGCGCCGCTTGTCGCGCTCGCGCTCGTCCGACGCGCGTCGGCTCTGGTCGCCGCTCGACCGTCGTTCGTGTAAGCGCTGCTCTTGGCGTGCTGCATCTAGCTCGCGCTCCTTGGCGTGTACCCCACCGTCGTCGTGCCCCGCGCCCCCGCCGACGATAAACTCGAGATCGGCATCGTCCCGTGCACGCGCTTTGCCCTTGCTCGAGCTCGACGCAACAGGGTCCGCCACCAAGCGATGGGGCGACGACTCGTCGGCAGAGTGAGGTCTAGAGACGGGCCGGACGGGGGAGGCGTGCGGGCTGGGAAGCATGAGCGAAAAATCGGCCTCGACGCCGTCCGTCGCGTTGAAGCGGTGCACGGCGTCCTTGACGGAGGAGACGGAGCGGGTGCGCCAGGGGGAGACGTAGTCGTCGAGCGAGGGTTGGGTGGGGTCGTCGGCGTCGGCGCTCGTCGTTGTGGGCGGGCACCCCCATGACGGGCCTGCTTCAGCCCCGTTTGGGATGACGTCGTAAAAAGGACGAGCGAGCTGGGCGGGCGTCGAGGCGCTCAAGGTCGCTGGGATATAATGCTCGCCGTCGGGCAGAAGCGAAGGGGACCGAGGAAAGAGCGCGCCAGGCATGGTGAACGACGGCTGCTTTCTCAGCGTGGGCAGTGGAGGTACCAGGAACTCGGTCGCGGCCGGGGGCACGGGCGACGTCGAGCGCGCCCTGTCGCCTGTCAAGCGGGCTAGCCGTGGACGCGGAATCAACATTGGAAAAAAGCGCGTAGGAGGCGAAAAACGGGCGTACCTCGGTCGTCGGACGGGGATGTCGGTCGTACGCGGTCGTGGCGGAGTTTTCTGCTGTCAGACGACTTGGAGCGTGGTTTTGGACGGGCCTGGGCGGGTTGGTCGGGGCGCTGACGGTGGTGGTATGTCCGCGACCTGTATCTCGCCTCGTCCTCGCTCATGTTCCTCTCCTCGTCTCGAGCGCGCCGCCTGCGTGAGCCCTTGACACGCCTGGTCGGCGCGGGTTGGCTTTCCTGGGGACGGTCGCGATTAGCAGCGGGAGGATTTCGGATGGGACGAGACTGACTGGACGGGCCGTGGCATTGAGCACGAAGGACTCGAATTCCCTGGAAACGAAGCTGAAAACGTGCGAGAGCAGTCCGGTGGATGATTTCAAGGCCTGGTCGTCGGATATGCGTCGAGGTCGGTTCGAGGCCATCACGTTGGGAGAGAGACACGAGTCTTGTTGATCGTGAGACGGTCCGGCTCGGTAGCAATAGTCAACTTCAACATGCAGTACTAGTTACACCGTCTACACAATAATATAATCAGAAGTGGGTAAGGTTCCGTGTCAACAACAAAGTGTCCGTGGTCATCTCGAACGTGAAAGCAAAGCGACAGTGAGAATAATATCCTCCAACATCGAAACGTCTCATCGGTATCCCGGATACGAGTCATAACTCGGGGGTGCAGTGTGCCCGCTCGCGGCCAAGGATGCCCGCACGGCCGCGTACGGATCTGCATATTGCATCGTCCGACTGACCCGTGGTGTGCTTTGGTCAGTGGGTGACGGTGCAAACGAACTCGACACGCCACCAAACCCTGATGGCGCAGGGTCGGAGAACGCGCCATATGCGTCCAAGGACGGACGCGACACGGCTGCGGGTGGTGTTGCATACCCACTACTCCGCAGCGCACTGCCAGAGTACGCGGTACTGTTTGCTGCAGTCGTGGCTGTAGTGGCTCCAGACCAGCGGTTAGCATCAGCAAAGGGTGAAGTAGCCGCGTTGGAGTCGTCATAGGTGGACCGTCGAGGGGCGGCTGCGGAGGCAGTAGTCGTTTGGCTGGTCTCGGCGAAGGGCGGTGGCACGGAACCGACTGGTTGGTACGACGTCCTCTCCGGTTCCTCGTCTGCCTCGTCTGCCTCTTCAATATCTGGGCGGGTGAACGGAGGGTCTAGTGGACGTCTCGTTAGGCCGCCCGATCGCCAATCTATGACAAGGAGCACGAGGGACGCAAGCCAGAAGCCTAGAATGACACGCGAATCAGTGCTGGTCTGAAACCATCGGCAGCAATGCATGTTACCAAAAGTGAGCCAGAGGAATATGCACCCCGCTCTCTTGGTGCTACACCACGAGGGCAAGCCGTTGACAAAGGCGTCGCCAAGAGACGCGTGGGGATCGTTCTTGGCATTCTTGCAACCAGGCTCCGTCCACGCTGAGATGGTTGTCACGAAGCTAAGGAAAGCATGACGCGTGAGAAACGGGGATATGACGACGGAGAGCGACGCGACGCACGCGATAAGAAGGCTGAACATGCACCCCACACCCGTGAGAACGAACCCGACGCGTTGTTCCTGAAGGGCGTGTGCGAGGCGGGCGAACCTGTCGTACTTTTCGTAGACGACGGGGACGAACATCAAAAAGAGGGCGAGGAAAATGCCGGAGATGGACACGAAGAGGGCAAACGCAGTGAGACCAGCTGGGCGCGCGAGTCAGTCACATGGGCGCGTGGGGGCGGGTGCTCGCTCACAGGGTCCGACGCTCCACTTGGCCTGGAAACTGGCGACGCTGGCGAAGCAGGCCATGGAGAGAAAGTTGAAAAAGACTTGGGAGGTGTGGAAGATGATGGCTGGTTTGGATATTATCATCTGGAATCAAGAGTGAGCTGCGTCAATAGGGATGCACGGACAGGACGGGGAAGGGAATGACCGCGAGCCATATGACCCATAGGAGGGGTACGAAGAGGAGGAAGACCAGCGTGCCCGACTGGTCCATCCAGGAGAGTGAAGAATTACGTAACCAAGGTTGGAGACGACTAGAAGACAGCGCAAAAAGAGGGGTGCCTCACCTCGTCGTGGTATCGGATTCCGCCGGACGCACTCGTCGACATCGACCTCGAGATCATGGGGTTGGGCTTCTTCCTGGGCAGGATGCGGTCCAGCCCGTCCTGCACGGCATCCAGGAACGGCATTGCGGGGGTAGAGAACGAGGGAGCGAGCGCGGGGGGTTGTAATAAGTATTGTATCTACTCGTTGGCGGTGCGCGGTCGACGTGGAGATCGTCGGCGGTGTCACCCACAGGCATACACGTGATATCGATTATGTAACTACGTCTCAAAATATCGCCCTCACGAGCCCCCCGCCGATCGCAGCACCTGCACGGCCGTTTCAGCGTCGCGGCGGTACTAGCTGCGGGACACCCACCTGCACCGAAACCAACGCCGCCCGCAGCGGAGTGTGCCATCTGCGCGTCGATCAGCAAGAATGACCACGCGCACGTGCTCGCCAATTACCGTGTTGCCCAGCCCACCAAACTTGTTCTTCTTCTCGGCCTGCCCCGACGCCTGCTGTAGTCCGACCGAATTGACCCCAGTCCCGTTCGGCGGGGGCACGTCCGACCCGTGGAGCGCTGCTCCAAACGGACGGTACGGTCTCGCCGGCGTGGGAGACGCTACTTTCTCGACGTGGTTGGAAGGGAAGAGCCCCTCCTTCCCGCGCGCCCTGCCTAGCCACCAGTCCCCGTTCTTCTCTGACACGATCTCGATCGTCTCGCCCGCAGCAAAGGAGAGATCGTTTGCCTCCTGTGGTGGGAAATGGTCAATCAGAGTTCCAGGGATGGTCGGACAGCGTACCGCCCCGTCTTCGTTGTAGGCCCAGATAGCGCGAGCATACACAGCGGACGACGGTGCCTCGATTGGTGCTGGAGGTGGGGGCACGCTGCGTCCGGATGGGGCGACGACATGAACGTGCGACGCGGTGGTAACGGCAGTTTGAGTCTGCACGGGAAGACGCCCGATGATCTCTTTCATGGTCGCCGCGTCCCGCGGCGAGAGATAGTTCTGTGACTCTAAAAACGCGACGTCGAGCCGCATCTGGCTGGCGACATGGCCCAGCAGTGCTGCGGTTTGGTGTTCGTGTGAGACCGACATCGTGATCGTAGCAGAGCTGGAGGCGCGTACGGGTATAAATACCGGCCAGGCTGTGCCCACGGTACCCGTCAACGATGTCGTCGATCCTCGTCGTCACCGCCGTGCCCGATTTCGTCTCCGCGGAGGAGCACGCCAGCCTCGTCGCGTCCACCCCCGCCTCCTTTGACGACATCCGCCCCGTCCTCCGTCACAAGCAAGAAAACGTGTCCGTATCGCTCGATCCGCCCCTCGACGGCCTCTCCCCAGACGACTGCGCCCACGGCGTGCTCTACGTCATCGAGAGGTGCGCCGATCTCGTCGCCCGGCGCGTCCCGCTCACCCCTCCCAGCGCGCTCGTCTTCATGTCCGCCACCGGGCGCGGCCTCCAGGTCCTGTACCCCGCGATCACCCTCCACGCCGTGTCGCGCGGCGGCACGCCCTCGATATACTGCCAACTCGACGACGGCCCTCCGCTCGCCGAAGACGCGGACGCGGACGTCGTCGCGGAGCTGCGCGAGCTGACGATCGTGCCCCAGGATCCCGCGTCGCGTGCGTCCCCGTTCTCGTTCCCTGTCTGTCCCTCACGATCCTTGATCTTGCAGTGGAACCCATCTTCGAGGCCATGTCCGAATGTGCGTCGCTGCACCCGGACCCAGACATGTCGGACGAGGAGGAGTGCGACGGCGATCTGGTGACGGACGCGCAGTTCGAGACGCTCGATGGGGAGGAGGGGGAACAGTTGAGCGAGGTCGGGCGGGTGCGCAGCGATTTCGTCAACGACAGCCGTTTCGCGCCGTACTAGACCACCCTTGCAGGCCGCACTCGCCTACCTAGAGTCCATCATCCAAGATCCGTTCCACCATGAACAAAAGGCCGATGGCCAGGTGAATGGCGCGGAGGAGGTCTCGAGCGAGGACGAAGGGCAGAAATAACGTATACGATAAGATTTTGGCGAATGTCTCGAGGTCTAGGCATGGTGTCTTTTTTGGGATCACATCCTTGGGGCTGAATCGACGCCGTTGAATGTTTCTATGACTGTTTTGCAATTGCCAATTACACGGACGTGTTTCTAGCATACAAAACCTCCGTAGCATACACGGCTTCTTCTCATCCGACTATGCTCATGCACCAGACTTCCAGTAAGCGATGTCCCCATCCACCACTGAGTGGTGTCAGATAAACGATTCGAAACGCTCCGTGAAAGTCGACTCACTCTCATACGGTTTGCCTTGCTGTCGTAGCTTCCCTGCGGCTTTGACAGCGCTTTCGCTACCGTGCTCTTTGAGGTCATCGTAGGACATGATTTCGCCACAAACGAATTTGTTCTCAAAGTCCGAGCTACGCAGACGGTCGGGCAGTGGTCAATGGCAATTCTGAATTCAAAACGTACTGAATGACGCCAGCGGCCTGAGGTGCCTTGGTACCACGTCGGATCGTCCATGCCCTCACTTCATCGGGCCCACAAGTAAAGTACCGGATGAGCTGAACACCGAAACAGTAAGCATGGTTCGAGGAAAGGAATGTCACGCACGTCGAGAGATGTGTAGCCTGCTTGAGTGATCTTGCCCAAGGCGCTCTGAGCTCCATCCTTCTGCGCTGCCGCCTTTTCTTCTTCGCCGAGTAAAGAAAGACGCTCCTCTAATGCGACGGAAAATGGTATCAAAGGGTCGCCGGGATTGTTGGTATCAATCCACGCCTTGATCTTCGGTAACCTAGAAAGTTCCGGTAAGGCGTGTACGAAGCCGTAGTGCATGCGTACCATTTGTTCTTTTTCCGAGTGTAATCTGGTTCACTCAAGTTCACGAGATAAGTGACGGGCTTGGCAGTCAACAGGGAGAGGCCATTGACAACTTCGATCTATCGGTACGGTCAGTTCCGAACTACGTCGACTGATATGGGCGAGAAAGGGGCACGAAAGCAATAGTCACCTGTCCAGGCCATCATAGTCAGTATACTTTGGACGAAAAGGAATAAGAATCAAGCAACGAGAATGTCAGATTGGACGTCATATCACAGGTATTTGGGGCGTTACTCCCACCTCAATGAGCTGGGTTATTCGAGCAAGTGCTCTTTTTCATCAAGAATAAAAAAATATAGGTGTCACGACATATGATACACACCTCTTTGTTTGTCCATTCCCCCTTGCGCACGTCCTTGTTGTCGACATTGAGAGTTTTCAGCACCTTTTCAACCGTAGCCTTGTGTGCTCAGTCCGCATGAGGTTACATCAAGCAGGCAAGGGAAGCAACACACGATTTCTTCCTTTCTGGCCCTGTCGGCCAAGCTGTTGTTTCCAAGTGCGCGTCCACCTCTCTTCAGACCATCCAACTGTTTCTCCACCCACTCTATGTCCTTTAATCGCAGCTCTGTTTGAATGATCTCCATGTCTCGTATGGGATTTACGTCACCCTCGACGTGAGTGACCTCGGGGTCATCAAAGGCTCGGACCATTTGGAAGATGCCGTCCACGGCTCGGACGTGCGACAAGAAGGCGTTGCCTAGACCTGCGCCCGTCGATGCCCCCTAATCTGGGCTCAGAGGAGACACGCGCATGCTGGAAAGTACGTACGGCAGTCAAACCAGCGATGTCGATGCAGGTGAGGAAAGCCGGAACGCGAGAGGCTGGCTTGTACTGATCGCACAGCCATTCAAATCTTGCATCGGGGACAGGGATGCGCGCCTCCTCCGGATTGATCGTCGCGTATGGAAAGTTGGCAGCCTTGCCGAGATCTGTGTGGGCTGAGAGGGGTGCCCGAGCAGGCTAAAGAGGACGGACCTGTGTTGGAGAGCGCGTTGAAAAAGGACGACTTTCCGACGTTGGGCACACCTGGCGCGATCTGCGTGGATTTCGCGGCAAACGTGAAGGACAAAGGAGAACGCACCGACGATGCCGATCTTGAGGTTGTTGCCCGGTCGACCGAGCAGCACTTTTTTCTCCTGAGCGGGGGCTTTTTTAGGGGGCATTTTCTTGGCCTTGGCCTGCGATGTGGCAGAGACGGAAAATGGCCGGGCAAGGAAGGCGAGTCGAAATCGATCAATCATGTCCAAAAAAAAGCAAAGCAGAGAATTATTTGTTTATTTTGCCGGGGTTATCCGCCGAGCTTGCCGGCCCACGCGGACCAGGCTCTTGCGACGTCGACGATGCAGCCCCTACACTCCTTTGTCGTTGCCCTGCTCTGGTCTCTCTTTGCCGATGCTCAGACGCTCACCGTCACCAACGGGTAGGACACAATATATAGCACCTCTTTGTCGCTGATCCTCTGCAGCGTGGGCCTGACCGTTGTTGAAGTCGTCACCACGAACGCTGCAGGGAACCCCGCTACCCAAATTCTGTGCGTCTTGCAGCGTACTTTCGCCCGTCGCATGCTAACGAGCCTGCAGCCAGACCATCGCCTCGAGCGCGTCGCTCACTATCGCGACCGGCACCCTCCCGTCTACTGCGCTCTCGACGACGGCGCAACCGCTCGGCCCGGTGGTGGGCCAGCCTGGCACCACGCCGGTGACCCCGGGTGGTCCAACGCCGTACGAGTACACCACGGTGAACGCGAACGGCCAGACGGTCGTGATGCAGGGCATATTCACACCCACCGGACCACAGACCGCGCTCCCCGCACCCACGACCACGGGATCCGTCCTGGGCTACACCCAGTGGCTATCGATCATCGGGACAAACACGGCACCCGCCAACGCTGCCCATCGCATATCGATGCCCGTGGTCACTGGGTGGTATTGTTTTGTAGCGACTACCTTTGCTGGCCTCGCCGGAGGGGCCTGGTTGATCGTGTTTTGAATCGATCGTCGTACCTGGACTGTTGTTTCGTTTCATTGCATGTTTCTACTAGACTCTTGTATCCCACCCTGTTGGCGTACTACCATATCTACATACCATCATTATTTTACGGACTTGTCTCCGAATCATAGATCGCCTCGTTCTCACAGTTGTCTAAGCGAGGCGTGGACCGTCACTGCCATATACCACTCATACGCCAAGGCACCCTTTTGATGCAGTGGCAATAGTCACTGTCAAGCCCCATCTACAAACCACCAGCATGTCAGCGGGCCCGGAACTGAGTGGCGACCTCGTCGCGGTGGCATGTGTCGTCGAGGCTTCCGTCTTACTCGCCTCGCAGTGGTCCCGCGTTCTGATCGAGTATGTCGTCCCGCTCCTCAACCGTTTGAGCGAGCTCCACCCGTCCCATCAGGTACTCGGCGTGCCGCTCTCCGTGTACCCTCTGATGCCCTGTCTCTAGCTCCGTCTGGCGTTCGTGACCTATGGCGCTGCCGACACGCGGCCGCAGCCCCTTCTCTCCAAGAGATACTTTGCGCCCGTCTCTCAGGTCGCAAAGGAACTGTGCGAAGATCCCTCGAAGCTCGGTATCGGTCAAACCAACTCTAGCAAAGGGTTGTCGGCGCTGGAGGGACTCGTGGCGGCTATCGAGGTGTGCAACTCGTTTCCCTCGATGTGGGGTGTTCCTGGCTCACTGTGCCAAAGCTGTTCGACGTCCTGATGGCGTCCGCCAATTTCAATGTCAATCATGCGCCGACACAATCACCGCAAAAGGACAACCGATCGTTGGTCTCGCATCTCCTACATATCGCAGCGTCGCTACCCGATAACGCTCAGAGGCCTCTATGCAATACCCTACAACACCTGGATTCTGTAAATTGGGAGTCTATTCCTGCAGAGCTCAGAAAGGTGAGCAATATCCCTCGAGTCTGCGTACAACGGCACGAACGTTTCGTAGAGAAAAATCAAATTGAGTTTGATTAGCCTGAGGAAGCTACAACAGTTTCAGGACCTTCAGATGTCGGTTCGTCCCTCCCTCTTTCTCTGGGATTCATGCTGACCCAGTGCTATCCTGGTAGGTGGCTGGACCCGACGCTCAATCTCCATGGTTTAATGTACATGCTCCCCATGTCCTGTTACTTGCAGGCTTCCCTGCGCCGCCGAAAACGGGTAAGAAATGTATTGGAGCCTTGCAAGGCAGTTCCTCATTCATATCCAAGGTATCAAGCGCCAGCCCGATATCGTGGGCTCCGATCAAAGCCCGGACGCAAAGCGACAAAAGGTCATCGCTGATTCCGTCTCGAAAACTGCCTCTCCCGCTCTCCCTCCCGCACGAATACCGCAGAATCAACGTCCCCAACAGCCGATGATTTCACAAGCCACACAACCGCCACCTGCGAGCATTCCCGGTCAGAATCCTTCCCCCGCTCAACCTATCCAGGCCCCTGCGTCTGTACCTGCATCTACACCTGCAACTGCTTCTCCTTCTGCTCCACCCCCACCTTCCGGTCCCTCCGTACCCGTGAATGAAGTTCTCGATCAGGAGGTTGCTCAGACTGGATTCAAACTCTCACAGATGATGGAGCGCTTCAAAATGTTGGAAGCAGAACTCCGAAATCTAGATGCCAGGATAGCCAACGCACAAAGTACAGGACAGACAGCCATCTTGGCTACACTTCAAAAGGATCGAGCTACGAAGAATACAATCAAGGAAAAGATGCAATCACTACTAATACAGTGCTTTCAGAAGGTGCAACAGGCAAAGGGGACCCCAAACGTACAGGTCGGCACCGCTGGTCCAGCTGTCTCGAACGTGTTGGCAGAGGCGGGTCCCTCTACCCAGCCTGCTCCTCCACCCAACGTGCCAAGTACTTCGAGTGAACGACCAGCAGGTTCTGCGGCGGATGAACATAAACACCCTGTTTCTGACACACAAATATTGGCACAATTCTGGCATTCCCGTGGTGGCACGATATCTGCTGCTAACGGCGCTAATCCTCAAGCTGGACCCAGCCAACCGCAACTGCAACCGCAACCGCACTCGAGCCCGGTCCCGGAAGCGGCCGCTCAGGTGCAAACACTGCTTGAGAGGAATGCGGTTCGGCCACAGAGCCTTGGGCCGCCTTCACAAACACCAGGGTCAATACCACAGGAAACAGGTGCTGCGCCCAGTGGGACGGAAGGCCAGGCTTCCCAGCCATCCAGCACCACTGCATGGCTTGGCACCTTTACGGGGAATTTCCCTAAACCTGGTGGTCAAGGAACGACTGAACTCCAGGTGCACGTGGTTGGACTTCTTGCTGGACCATCCATGCAAGCTGAGGTGTAGGTCATCCATGTCGTCTATAATGTATCGTCTCAACGATTTTCCACAGTCGCGCGGAGACCCGCACGGACCTGTGGCCCAAGAACTTGACTTTGAACTTTTGCAAGGAACCCGTGAGGGAGAGTGCGGAACTCTCGGCTTGGCTCAAACGGCATCAGGGTCGGTCCCGCGTGATACAATTCAGACCTAATCCGCGTGCCCCAGATGCCATGAACGAGCGCAAGTTTCAAATGCTCAATAGGTTCATGGCTGAAAAACGCATCGTAAGCATCTTTCGCTAATACGACACGGCCAACCATTCACTCGAGCCACAGTTCGCCTACGTGGGATGGCAACTGCCGACGGGGAGGTTCTCGTACAACATTTTCATTTTTCCAGTGGGTCCGAATTTCGCTGGCACGCTGTTTCCCGATGGTATACCCGACCTGCCTGGCGTTGGAAATACTCTGGAAGTTCAACCGCTAGTCGGGGAAGCGAAACCTCAACCGTCGTTGGGCGGACTCTCGTTCCCTCCTGCGGTCCTAGCGCGCCTCCAAGGTCTTGAGCCGGCGAAACAAAGACAAATGATTGCATTTTTCAGGCAGGAACAACTGCGGCGCCAGCAGCAGCATTTACAACAGGCCCAGCAGCAGGCTCATGCTATCTCGGGTCAGGTCATGAACCCGCACGGCATGACCATACCCCAAAATCCGTATAGCGCGGTGGCGAACATACCCCCAGGCATGCATGTGAGCTGTTTGCTAGACGACTCTCGACGTACGGCGCTGACGACGGGTCCCGCATAGCCAAATATCAATCCGTCTTTGAACCCGGGCGCGTATAACGCGGGAGGTGGGACGGTCAACTATGAGATGCTGCAGTCGTTTATGCAGCGGAATGCGGACGGATCGGCGCCACAAGGAATGAACCCTGGCTCGATGCCATGACTCGTACGCCTGTTCCACGGATTGGATCCATTTCGCATTTATCGTCTCACTTGATGCATATATCGTTAGTACTGTTGTACGATTACCCTACTACCTTACAAGCGGCATTGCCTATACTCATCACGGACCAGCTTGAATATCCGATCAATCAGTCTTGGAATTTTTAGGGACCGAGCTATCTCCCCCATTCCAGTACAGCACCTCCAACTTGAAGTTTGAGCCCCAGTTTTTGTCGCGGATGGCCCCATCCGAAGCCGAGTCGTATGCTCACCACAGTCGTGACTAATTTCCCAGACACTAAACAGAGGTACCAGGTCCGAGCCCAAACCGTCACTCGCCTCTGTGACGTCCGAGCCCGTTACCGATTTGACAGAAAAGATCATCCGGCAGCCTGGTGATCAATCTTATAGTGCGTCAGGCGGCTTTGGCGACGTTTTTCGGAGCCAGTGTGCATGCGAGGATGGCGTCAAGGAGGTCCGAGTGTTGCCGTCTCTTTTATGATGTGACTCGCTGAATGTCGTACAGGTTGCTGTGAAGGTCTTTCGATTCAATTTTTCGGTCGACGAGGACGAGCAGGACGAGGGAAAGGCGGCGAGAGTATGTCTCTTTTACTTCACTGGTTCTCGGGTTGACCCTCCTGCGTAGATGATACGTCGAGAGCTTGGTATCTGGAGGTGTCTCGACCATCCTAATATCGCGTATGGGTTTGGGAGACAAGGAAGCGCGTCTTTGGTGTCGATGTGGATGCCGCACGGCACACTGCAGGCGTTTTTGAAGGCTCATGGCTATAAGTTGAGGGTCGCACATCGCCTGCAATTGGCAAGTGGGAATCTTCCTTTTGTACAGTGTCTTTTTATTATCATCTCTGTTTCCGTTTCAGCTGATGGACATTGCGAATGGACTCTGTTATCGTGCGTCTATCCACGCCTGCATGCTTGCGCTACTCATCCAAAGACAGTACACTCGTTCCCGATGGTCCATGGAGACCTCACAAGCGTACGTCACAATTTAATGGAAAACGTCCTATAGATTGGGTTATCGACAGACCAACGTTCTACTCGATCACGACTACAATGCTCGCTTGACCGATTTTGGGTGTTCGTCCTTGGTAGGCGAACTCCCAGAGGGGTTCACTGAACTCGTGAGATCTACCTGGAAACCGGGTACCCTGCGATGGACCGCACCCGAACACATCTCGCTCGACGAAGAAGAGGTAAAACACACAGTGAAATCCGACATCTACTCGTTTGGACACATCGCTCTTTTGGTAAGCTCTGGGTGCTCTTCCTCTGTGCATGCACGACCGTGACCTTGTTTTCGCCTCTTCAGACACTGTATGGGAAATACCCGTGGTCGGAATTCCGACACGATGCTGCTGTCGTGTTATCATTGGCTCGGGGCCTCAAGCCTGGTCGGCCGGTTGCACTCGCGATCGACGATGGGCATTGGGCGCTGATTGAGCAGTGTTGGTCGTCAGCATCAGAGAGACCGCTTGCTGAAGACTTGATTTCCTCTCTTCGGCAGCTCCTCGGTGTCGTTGACTTACCTGGCACCGTCAGCATCGCCGAATCATTGACACGTTGGGCTGCTTCATCTGCCCTATTTGCTTGTTCGGTGAGTGTAGTCGAGAAAAAAGTAAGATCCCTCCGAGTCCTGATAGTAGTGATTCTAAACAGAAAACAATTTCCATGACGCTTTCCCACCCTCAGCCAGCACGTCCCCGTCCTCCACACCATTTTCCACCTCCCCTTTTGGCATCTTCCCACCATTCGGGGGTTACCCAGGTCAACACTACTTCATGGTTTGGAACCTTCTCGGGAACCTTCCCCCAGCTCGGCGGCCAGGGAACGACAGATCTGCAAATCCATGCGTTTGGACTCTTTCAAGTCTCTAAGCTCGCGGTGATTGATATGTATGTCATTTGTTTTGAATCGATTCTTGAAATGTAGCCTCAGTCATCCCCGCAGCCGTCCACAGATTCGTACGGATCTCTGGCCCAAGAACATTAAACTAAACCTTTGCAAGAAACCCGTGAAAAGCAACATGGAACTCTTATCTTGGCTCAAGCGCCACCAACCTTGGATGCGTTTGATGCGATTTACCTCTTGTTCGATGGGTGCGCGGGAGTTTCGAGCACTTAACAAGTTCATGACGGAACGCCGTACCGTATGTATCTTTTGCCGATACATCACTGCCAACCATTCATTTGAGCCACAGTTCGCGTACGCAGGATGGCAACTGCCGACAGGGAAGTTCTCGTATAACATTTTCATCTTCCCGATGGGTGCGGATTTCGGGGGTGCCGTGTTTGCCAATGGTCCACCTGTTTTGCCTGGCCGCGGAAATGCAATAGAGGTTCAACCGCAGGTTGGGGAAGCAGAGCCTCAGCCGCAGTTGAACGCCTGACTCAACCTCTAGTACTCGCATGCTGTGGATCAGATACATTTTACACTTCCTGCTCCACCGTGACTTTTGGCAATCTGCCACCCGGCCGACTCTCTCAGCCGATAACCTACATACCTGACACTCCCCTATGACCCGTATAACCGATACTAGCTTTGGATGAGGACCGAGAGGTATCGGTTATGAGAGTACATACTTACAGTAACATAAATTGCTCATTTTCCTTACGGACTGGCTTGATTAATATTATCCGATCGGTCGATCGGTCATCATGGCATTCAGCGCTTCTATCTCCAAGACTTTGGAACATCGAACTGTCTCCTGGCCTGTGCCCAGTGCTGCACGCCTCAAATTATAATTCCAAGTCGAGCCTTAGATTTTTTTTACTGTGGATGGCCCCACTTGGATCAGACTCGTACGTCGTCCATGGTTGTGTTAGTACAAACCACGGGACGCTAACGTAAAAATCAGGTCTGAGCCTGGACTCAGACGGCCAGTAGTACTAGCACTCGCCTCGTTCACGTCTATCACTGATCTGACAGACAAGATCATCAAACCTAGCGGCCAACGCTACAATGCAGCAGGTGGCTTTGGTGACGTTTTTCAGTGTCAGTACACGAGCGAAGATGGCGTCAGGGAGGTATGCACGCTGCTGCCGCGTCTATGCTCTCTTTCTAATTTATTCTATCTCGCACAGATCGCCGTAAAAGCTTTTCGATTCAGTTTTTCCGTTGACGAGGACGAGCGGGACGAGGGAAAGGCGGCTCGGGTGCGTCTAAAGCTTCCGTCTGACCTGTTCACTGTATTTGAGTCGATCTGCCTGCGTAGATGATACGTCGGGAGCTTGGAATCTGGAAGCGTCTAGACCATCCAAATATTGTGCCGTTTCTTGGTATCGCATATGGGTTTGGATGGCAAGGAAGCGCATCCTTGGTGTCAATGTGGATGCCACATGGCACACTGCACACATTTTTGAGGGAGCATGGCCATCAGTTGGTGGTTGCACACCGTCTACAATTGGCAAGTTGCTTTTTTGCGAAGCATATGGTGGTTTTTTTAATATCTGCTTACTATCTCAGTTGTTGGACATCGCGAATGGACTTCATTATCGTGCGTCTATTCATACCACTGTACTCGGGTTACTCATCCAAAGACAGTACACTCATTCCCGATGGTCCACGGAGACCTCACAAGTGTATGTCGCAACTTTATGAAGAATGTCCTACTGACAGAGTTGTCGACAGAACAACGTTCTCCTTGATCGCAACTACAATGCTCGTTTGACCGACTTTGGGTGTTCATCCTTGGTAGGTGAACTCCCGGAGGGATTCGCTGAACTCGTCATGTCCACCATGAGGCCAGGCACCCTACGATGGACTGCACCCGAGCACATCTCACTCGATGAAGAGGAGGCAAAACATACTGTCAAATGCGACATCTATTCATTTGGACATATCGCTCTCTTCGTATGCATCGGGCTACTTTTCCTCTGCACTACGACCTGTTTATTATTTTTCAGGTATTTTCTGGAAAATACCCATGGTCAGAAATTCGCAACGATGCGGCCGTTGTGTTATTGTTGGCTCGCGGCCTCAAACCCGGTCGACCACTCATGCCGACGATTGATGATGGGCATTGGGCGCTGGTTGAGCGGTGTTGGTTACCAGCACCGGAGAGACCGACTACTGACGACTTGATTGCCTCGCTTCGGCAACTCCTTGATTCCGTTAAAGTGCCTGATACAATTGGACTCGCCGAGTCATTGATGTCACGTTCGTCCACCCCATCACCCCGTCTGACCCCACGGGGCGGGCCAGTTGAAGGACCGCCGGTGCCTACGATGGATGACCATAGCATTGGCTCGCCGCTGGTTAAAGAAACACGCCGTGTTATAGTATTAGCCAACCATTCGAGCCCTGACAGTAGTTCTTCTGAAGAGGAAACTCGCCGACCACGAACACCCTTACCACCTACTCCAAGAATACCTAGTGGGGTACGGAGCTCGGCTGGGAGGCCAATGTCTTATAAGAATCGCGTACCATTGCCACACAAAGCTCAAGCTCAACCCAATTCGACAATCGACCGGGTTGCTAGCACTACTTCATGGTCGGGGTCCTTTTCTGGGTCCTTCCCCCAGCTCAGTGGCCAGGAGGCGACAGAACTCCAAATATACGTGTCTGGATCCTTTGCTGATCCCATGCTGACCAAGATGTATGTCGTTTCTTTTACATGGTTACCCGAAACGTGGCCTCAGTCATCCCTGTAGCCGTCCACTGATTAGCACAGATTTCTGGCCCGAGAACTTCACGCTGAACCTTTGCAAGCAACCTGTCAAAAGTAACATGGAGCTCTCATTTTGGCTCAAGCGTCATCAACCCTGGATACGTTTAATGCGATTCATACCTGGGTTTACTCTGGACGAGGGGAACGAGCAGAGATTCCAAGCATTTAACAGATTCATGACGCAACATCGTATCGTAGGTATTTTATGCTGCGGTGCCACACGCACTCATTCGCGCGTGCTATAGTTTGCCTACGCAGGTTGGCAAATGCCGTCGGGGAAATTCTTGTATAACATCTTTATTTTCCCAATGGGTGCGGATTTCGCGGGTGCCGTGTTCCCAGATGGCATGCCAGATCTTCCTGGCAGCGGGAACGAGTTGGACGTCCAGCCACCGGACAGGGCAAATAAATTTCAGCAGCCGTTGAGTGATTCAGACCTCCCTCCGGAGTTGATGGCTCGCGTGCGACAGCATACTCAGCTTGCTCATGTCGCGTCAGCTGAGGCCATCGGCCCGGAATAGAGCACTAGTGGCTGATATAAATGCTGGCCAATACGTAAGTGCTGCGAGTCGCTCTTGAGATATGACACTAACAATTCTTTCACGAAGGCAAAATGTGATCATACTTGCGAACGTCGGAGCGAATAACATTGGAGTCGGGTTGGACGACGAGATGGCAGTCTTGTGTACTACGCCGGGATGCATACGCACCTTTTTCACGAGAAATGAATACAGGACGGACATCACTATTGGGGCCATCTGTCAACAATACAGTCGCATTACTTTACACGCATTATTTGCACAGGAGGTGACCTAATATCCGATCATATCTGGGGAGTGTTGACAGTACCCTCAGTCCCTTGAATTTTGTCATGGTCTGCTAGTCTGGCCTGTGCTTCGTATACAGTTATAACTGGGTTATTCTTCCGCTATGATTACAAAGAAATCAGAGTGGACGAATAAGTGAAATATTTCGCGCGCACTTGGGTCCAATGTCCAAGGAATCCAATATAGTATAGTCGTGTCGTGTCGGCTCCTTGGTTCGACGGGATGAACAGTGTAACGGAGGTCACGTTGGTAAATTTAGTCGCCCTGTTTAGTGATGATCGTAAAGGTGTTTTCAAGTTCCCGGCCTCCTGAGATATACCTGACAGCGTACTCGCCCACCTCTCTTCCTACGGGTACTTCCAACTCCTGTGCTGGGTTCCTGTCCGAAACATCGTCAAAGTCCAAGCTGGGTTCATTTGCAAACTTGAGTCATAGACCGCAGAGGCGACGATCACGATGAGCATACGAGGAAGGGAAACTACACGCCTGTATCCACGCACCAGTGCGATTTTCTGCGGTGTCTGATCTCCAGGACCAGCCTTGAGGAGGAGAGAACGTAACTTTACAGAACCGGTAAACGGAACGCGCACGATCCTTCAATCGAGCGCAGGTTCAGGATTCTTATCTAGGCTACTGAGGAGGGTATCTCACAGTTGCTCGTCCGCGTCGGATTCAAGATACTATTCTAATTTCAGTGGTGCGCATGACGAGACCATTTCAGCGCGTACCACTTGTTCGTCCATGCGCTCGTGCCATGGCTTGACGATGCTCGACCCCGGGCCTGTCGCGTTCAATGCGACAACGTGCGGGCGATCTACGTGGGGAAAGAGGTTGTCGTTCGGACCAACGTCTCCACCGTCGTGGTCGTGGTCGTGGTTTTCGTGGCCGCAGCCCTCGTCGTGGTGATGATGAGGCATTCTCACTGGCAAGGTACGTGGGATCACCCGAAAAACAGGGGTCGATGAAACAGATACAAACAATCAGCCAAGAAACTGACTTGCATCATCCTCGTAGACTTGTACAGACCTTCGTTCGGTGAGTAACGAAATCCCTACTTTACGCTTTCTAGCCATGCATATGATGTACTCATGTAATTTGCGTTCGATCCACGGGCCTTGTACCAAAAGGTGTGCTCGCCGGCTCGCCCTGAGGTCCGTGAGCTGAGACAATTTTGATCCTCCTGATCCTCTCTTTCGATGCATCGTTCGTTTCCTTCGTATACTGACGCGCCTGTTTTCCAGTCATCAACGTCGCGGTCGCGTTTGGTTGGAGTACACGTATCGTTCGTGTGGCACTTCTCCGCTGCAATGACGTCGTGTTGATGAGTGGTTCCGTAGTGCAATACACAGAACGGATTCATGTCGACGTCTGATACCCATCGCGCTTCACCGACACCCTCTGGGAATGGCGCATCACCTGCGATTGAACCGTCAGACTTCAAGGTGTACAAGGCACCTTCATCCTCCAACGGCTCTCCCCGTGCGTGCATGAGTCCTGCATCGTGTCTTTTTGGGCACTCACCGTGCGTGTTTCAAGTGCGAGAGCTACCAGAGTCGTATTTCATGCCGAC
>JBBPTU010000629.1:0-20284 GCA_038094295.1 Tylopilus aff. beelii | reverse complement strand
CCCCCAATGTGATCTTCCCTCCCCCACTCATTTCTCAATCTCCTCAACCACATCAGACAACTCAGCAGTCCTAAGCCAAACCCCCCATCCCTCAGTTGCTTGGCTGAAGGATGTCCTGGATGATCCCACCTGCCCTGTCTTCTTCACTATCATGGACTCCAGTATGACCCCTTCTGTACCCCAACCCCCATCCCTCCAAATCCCCCTCCTGCTCCATCCCTACCAGTTGTAGCCTGGAAAAAGTGCTTGCACTAAGTGGCATCTGTCAAAGTGGAAGCATATGAGCAAAGATGCCTCAACCTTACTAACATCTGCAGGCCTCCAGCTCCTTTTCTCTCTTGTAGTTAGTCTTGCCCTCCACATCCCCTTTCCCTTCCTACCTCACTCACCTGGGCAGGTGCTGGTAAATGTTATCCACAGCCACACACCAGGATCCCCTTACCATGTTAGTTATCATTTGGTAGACCTCCCCATACCTAGTGCTGTAATGTCCTACATAGGGTACTGTATCCCCAATGGACACAAATTGATTCAAAAAAAAAGTGCTTACCCTAGGTAATAGACCTTGACTGGCTGAAATGTCTGTTGGCTCTAGTTTGATAAAAAATCCTTCAGGTTGCTCCATCTATATCTCTTCATCTAGCTTGCCATATAAGAAAGCAGTTTTAACATCAAGTGCCTCAATATCTCAATCTTTCATGGCTACAAGTGCTAGGAGAGTTTTAATGGTTTCAAAATGTGTAACTGGTGAGAATGTGTCTTCAAAATCAACACCAAATACCTGGGTAAACCATTTGGCTACAAAGTATACCTTCTTATGGCCATCACTTTCAACAACAAAAACCCATTGACCTTTGATAGTTTTTTGACCTTGTTTGTCAGTTCAATCTTTGGAACAATGAGGAAATAATCTCTCATCAAAAGTGGCAGTAGTTGATATAACAACTCTCCTCCTGATTTGAGATCAAAATTGATATCCTTTGATTTCAGATTCATAATCAAAAAAGTCATGGCTTCAGACTTAGCTAATGGCTTGCCTTTGCAAAGGACTTTTGGAACAAAGACATAAGCACAACATCCAAATGTTCCAAAGTAAGAAACATCTGGTACTTCCTTATTCCAGAGAGTAATAGGTGATTTTTAGCCCAGTCTCTTCACAGGTTGTTGGTTATAGATGTGTAAGGCAGTTTCAACACTATCTGACCAAAAGGTAGGAGGCATGCAGGCATGCAGTCTCATAGCTTTGAATTTCCCAAGAATAGTATGATTGAATCACTCTGTTCTTCCATTCTGTTGTGGTAAATGAGGAATGGATTTCTGATGGTTAATTCCATGAGAGGACAAAAGGTCCTGGAGTTCTAACTGCCTTTCCACCCTGGTAAGCCAGGTGCAAAAGTGAAAAGCAGTTTCTGACTTCCTTCTAAGAAACATAACATTAACATAATCACTAAAATTATCAATAAAAGTGAGCATCCATCAGTTGTGGTCCCTAGAATACACTGGGAATTTACACAAATCAGTGTGAACCAACTTCAATGTTTTTTTAGCTCAAGTAGATGATACTGGAAAAGGTTTTTCATTCACCTTGCCTAATTCACATTCTTCACAAGGTAAAGAATCAGTTGAAACTGCTAATTTAGGAATACCTTTGAGAGAGGTATGTGCTCTGGTTAATATGTCATTGGAACAGTGTCCAAAGTGTCCATGCCATAGTTCATAGGAGTCTTCCTTCTGCAAGGTTTTGCAGTCTTGACTGGAGTGCTGAAGATCAGCAGCAGTAAACGAGTGAAGGTGACCATGTGCAGTTAAGGAAGCTGCAGTTACCAGAAGATGACCATGTATGTTCCAAACCTGAGTCTCATTGATTATAACATATCTGTATCCAAGCCTTATTAGGGTGGTATAGTCTTAGCTATGGTAAAAGAAATTAATCAGACATTGTTGAGAAAGTATAGAAACCATTTGCTTCTTATTGCTTTCCATCATAGAATTCCACTTTGAAAACAAGATAACTAGTACATATGTATCCAGGATCAAGATAACTTCTTATTCACTGTCAATGAGTAGACCATTTTGATTATTGAGGCCATCAAGATGAGTTATTCATCAAATGTTGTTCTTCTTTTCTATTGCTCACTGTTGTTACCCCTTCAAAATCCTGACTATGTGTAGATAGTCTAGCTCAGTATCCAGACTGGTGGGGAGCTAGGAACAATAACACTATGTCCAAAGACAAGAATACCACAGAGATTTTGATAATAACACTTTGATCTCATATCAATGTTTTGATAAAATAGAAATCATTATTAGAAAGAGATATTGAATATAGTAAAGACTAAATAAAATGTGTTGATCAAAGTAGACTCATTTACCTCTGCCACCATAGCACTGCTATGATGTGTGGAGCTTGCTATATATGCTCACCAGAACACCCTTTTCCTGCTTGTAGATGCAATATGTATCTCACAGTCTTCTAGCAAGTAACAGAGGGCCAGCTGATAGTGTTTGGATGTGATACTGTGTAGTATGGGAGCCATTCCCCCAGGTGCTTCAGTTGTCTTGCTTGCTGGAGGCAAATGAACAAATGAACATCAAGCAAATGCCAAAAAGCAGTGCCTTGCCTGTGAAAAAAGGCTGCTATCTGTGGTTGTTTTCTTGGCAAATGCTTGCTGGTGATGGTGATGATGCCACCCTGGCTCTATATGCCATCTTGACATGTTTCATGAACTTCACCTAGCCTGCATAAAAACACCTGCACTGCTACTCTATGTGACAAAATAATTTATCATCTTTCCTTTTAATACCATATATCTTGCTTGCCATCCATAGTGAATGATTGGAGGGACTTTGGTGTGGTGACATCAACAGTGATTGCTGCAAGCTGTGGTGTTCTTGAACATTTGCTTGGAGTCTGTGCAAGGGTAAGACATGGAAAGTGCAGGATCTGACTGGATGCTGAGAGCATTTACTCTTTTGTGGTCATTTAGAAAGAGCAATGAATCAAGCAGATGACAGAAATCAGAAGATATATAATTCAATCTTATGTGGTAACAAAGGGACAAATGACAGCAGAGCAAAGGCAGGCACATTTCCTTCCTCTTTTGTTCTGCAAGAAGGCCCACTGAGGGAGGACATCCCTGGCAAGATTTGCACTACCATGTCCCTGTTGTAGCAACAAGATTCATCAATGGTCTTCACCATTTGACATCTCAGAGAACCAAATGATCAAACAGTGTATGTCATCTGCACAGCTATAACATCAGAAACAAGCTTGGAAAGAATGGTGAGCATTAAATGGGAGTCAGACTTGAATCTTCCACTGTGCTCATAGGGGGAGAATGATGTTTTGCCAAGTCTGTATGTGAAGTAATAGTCAATGATGTAGGGTGAGTTTGTATGATCCTTGCTGTTTTTTTCATACAAAGCTCACTTACCACACCTCCTTGGCAGCAAGTGAGCCTTCATGCTTCAATTTTGTTGGCAGCTAACATTGCCATTGCTGATAAAGAAGACTCAAAGAGATAGTGTGTGTATGGTTACTTCCCCAGTATTGTGCAGTTATGTTGTAATGTGTACTATATGTCACAGTTGTGACATTATGTTACCCAAGTACACAGTACTGTAGTATGCATGGTGTCAAGTCATATACACAGATGGACAATGTTATGGTAGCAAGTTGCCAGCAAGAATATATTGGCACATGCAATTAGTTAGATCACATTATACAGAGATCAGATATGGCAATAGGCTGCACCATTTTCTGGAATCTTGACTGTCAACCAATTGGAAAGATTGTTGCCAATAATTAGCTAGGTCAATATGCTGTGAATCTGATATCAATTGAATTGGTACTACTGTGCATATGAGTGATTGCTCTCCACCACCACCAGCTTCCAGATATAACTAGATCACTTTCTGTAATGCTGTACTGTTTCAATCAATTGATTGTTTCATCACACCATGTGAGACAGATAGGATCAACCAGAAAACTAGCTAGACATCAGTTTTGATTTTCATGACTTGTACTGATAAGTGCTAATAATGGGGTCATGTATAGATAGTTACTGTTCCCTACATCAACAGATCAATCAATCAAAATGATGGTTAGTACAGTCTAAGGCATTGTTTGTCACTGTGTGTGGTCATATGTGATATAAAGTTGTGGCATTGTGGTGTATGATCTTCTTTTCTTCCTTCTTTGGTGATATATGTCTTGTTGACAGACAGAGTTCCTCTGAGTAATTAGAATGCATGTTGCCACCATCCTGTGTATATGGCCTGCTACTAAGTGTGACATACCACTCAGACTACTGGTTGTTGCATGCAGAACACCTCTTGCCTGCACTCCAGCTTGAAGCAGAAGTAATGACTCCTCCCTACAAGGAGAGAGTTGGTGGCATTACCAGTCAACATGCAAGCATCAAGCTGTTCAGTGCAATTGGGTGTTCATGCTACTGGTTATCATATATAGGACTTGAAGTGCCACATGTATTGCATGTGGCATTGCCCTGGAGTAAAAACAATCCTCCTCATAAAGAGGGTGTGGGGTCAGTGGCATTCCTGGTCAACACATAAGTGTTGGGCTGCTAGGTGCAACAGGGTATCCATGCTACTGGTGATCATCATATATAGGGTTGGCAGTTGTGCAATCTGGCAATGGCATGCTGACTGCTGTCTAAATGGAAAAACCTCCACAATTGATGGTAAACCTAGGGTAGATGTGCTGCACTAGTGTGGCTAAGGCATGATTCATAAATTCTTTGTACTTATGCATGATATGCTGCATACACCCTTGCCAACATTGGTACACAGGTAAAACCCAATATTCTTGGAGCAGGGCTACATTTAGATTTTATTATTATTTATCTATTGTTTGTTTTTGTTTTTGGTTCTTATCTTAGCAAGACAGTTTCACTTTGCTGCAGGGCCAGTGAGCTGAGGGTATCTTAAAGATAGAAAGAATTCATCTGTTAACACTAAGCTCTATGATGATGATTCTGATCAAATGGGCCCCCAGCCTGCCTCATCTCTAAATTCTGCAAAGATTATGGAACATTCTTCACATGTAGCATGTTCCCCACTGTTGTACATGGAGATATTTGTCCTAGCATTTAACCTATTCTTTTTTGCTCAGATAGAAGCAGATTTTAGCTTTTGATCTGATGACCTTTCATGCATACAGGCCATGTGCCTGTCAGAAAATTGAAGAAACTGAATATGTTCTCTTTTCCTGGAATCAACCTCATTCTATTGTGAATTCAGGTAAGGAATTCATGCTTGCCCTGTTAGGAACTCACTACTGACTCTGCTACCACTGCGCTGCTTATCTTGTAATACTAGATGTATATATTTTTCAGGTAATCCTCTGTCTGCTGCTGATGTGCTATGCAGTCTATCCAATCTGTATGTTGCCACAATCAGAATGACCATGGCCCTCTATAGCCAGGCCTGCCTCCATACTGATATAAGAATGGCTTCATATTTTCAATAGTATATAATGATCAACTGTATTTAACTGTTGACTACACTCTCAACCATATACAAAATGAGCCAAGTGCTCATTTAATGTTCTCAAACTGTTGAAATCTCCATTATATGCACCTGCTGCAAGTAGATATATCTCTGTCATTAGCTGTACAGACACTGACCAGCAAATCTGCAATGTCTTCCATTATATTCAATGCAGGGATCACAGTTACAACACAGTGACTGCAGAGTTTCCTGTGACCTTAGTTATAATCTATGGGAGTTGTGAATTTCCTTTCACCATGGCCCTCAACTTCAATTCCAATTGCCTCATGGATATTGTCATTGGATACCTCATCCTTCAACAGAAATGCTTAAGGATATCAGTAGGTAACTGCTATCATGAGAAAGGAAGTGTCTGGTGATCTTTTATCCTGAATCAGTAAGTTCAAGCATATCTCATTGTTATGTCTGACTGATCTCTTCAAGCCATTTAGAGAGTATGATTTGATGGTTAGTGGTGATTAATTGGTTCAGGACTCTCTCTGATCAACCATACAGATGCATGCCAGTTCATGATCCAAACTGGAGCCCTGCTTGGCAACAGAATTGATGGTATATCAATCTGGGATGTAGAATTTGAAGATAAATTCTCAGATAAGCTCAAGTATGATCAGACTAGATCTATATATTGATTGCTGATGGTTGTACAAGCAATCAATAGCTAATATCACATCCATCCCACATACTATCAGCATGGCCAATGCTAATCTGAGTATCACCACAATAGCAACACTGTTGTTGGATAAGAAATATACAATATTTGATCACATCTTTTATAAATGCCAGATGTTATGTTTTCCTTTTTCTTTTTGCACATTTAATGGTCACTAAGCCTATATGGGCTTATCTCTGACTTACACTGACTTGCTTTGGACTTCTCATCTTAATCAGTGTTTCACTTCCACCATGCTTCACTTCTGACATCCTATAACCCTTCTTGGTAATCACTCCATAACCTTTCATAATTGTTCCATCACTCATTTATATAAACCCACATTGATGACTGTGTATGGTAGATTAGACTGCCTTGAAAAATATCAACTCTTTGCTCACTCCTCTAGCTCTCTCAGAACCCAACTTATATTAAGACTTGACTAGCCTTTTCTAGTTCTACAAGTCATCATCCTACTTTGAGTGGATGCTCTTTCTAGCATCCTTGACTGGGTGGTTGTCTTCCCTGGGTGACCATTTCTAATCTCTACCAGGGTCCAATGTAACACCAGGTTGTTCATATGATCACAAACATCAAGGTAAATAACAAACCATATGGAAGTATTGAAATTATCATGAAAATAGACTAGTTGTTATATTGTCTTTTTCTTTGATCTCTTAGTCATTATTAGCTCATATGGACTTATCTCTGATTCCTGCTGACTCACTTCAAACTTCTCTCTTAGTCAGCACTTTCTTTCCTCCATAACTCATTCTAACTTTGCATGACTCACTGTTGTATTTGTAATCATTCTATGGCCTTCCATCACTTAAGTAATTGTTCTATTACTTACATATATAAATCCATGTTGACAACTGATGTACTTTAGCTTAGACCTATACCTATATCTCTTGGAGAACTCCTCAGTTCTTACTCCTAAGCTTCCTCTGACTCTCTCTACTTATACTAAGGCCTAGCAAGCCTTCTCAGATCTACAAGTCATTGTCCTACTTAGAGTAGATACTATACCTCAAACCCTTGATTGGCCACATTTCGTCTTTGGCCAATACCATGAATCCTTGACCCTATGATCTCTCAATGCTATACTAGTTCCTGCCTGGGCCTAGCATAACAAAAGGTCTAAGCTCTAGTCTTAAGAGCAACCCTTGCTGTTCACCCACCATTTCCAACTGATTCAACCTCTGGAGGGAACATCACCTGTCCCCAACTCCCACTGAATGCTCTGAACATCTTGAATGCCTAAGAAGCCCCACCTCAGTAACTTCTGAAGAAGAACCAATTGCCACCAACAATGAAGACAAAGAAACCTTAGACTTAGCCTGAGACTCCAAATCTAGGTTCTTCCAACCTCCACCTCCCCCATTCCACCACATCCAAGTTGACTCTAAAGATAATGCTGCCCTCTTTTCCTACTTAGACAAGGAAACCGAAAATCAATATGTCAGGAGATGTGTCAATAGCTGGACCATCCACCAAATCATTCATTTTGGCTCTTGCTTTGCCCCTCTATGATCACCCATTGTAGCTAAGCTTACCACCACTACTGAATTAGCCATGGCAGTCAAGAAAGCCAAACCAAAAGCAACCCTCCCTGAAGAATACTCTGAATTCACCTCTGTCTTTGCTGAAGAATCTGCAAAATATCATCCCCCTATGATCACGAAATCAATCTGAAAGAATCCTTCTCTCTAAAGATCGCAAACTCTATCCTCTCTCCTGAAGAACATGCCACTACCAAAGAATTTGTTGAAGAAAACCTGGACTCAGAAAAGACACCAACCCCCTTTCACTTATCTCAGATCTTCTAGATAAACTAGGTGACACTAAGGTGTTCACCAAGTTTGATGTTTGCTGGGGCTACAACAACTTTAGGATTAAAGATGAACACCAGTGAAAAGGTGCCTTCATCACCCACCAGGGACTTTTTGAACCCATGGTTATGTTCTTTGGCCTTTCCAACTCTCCTGCCACCTTCCAAAGATTCATGAACAACTCATTCCATGATGTGATTGCAGAAGAATGGCTCATAATCTATATGAACGATCACCAAATGTCAGGAAGCATTTGAGTCCCTCAAAAAACTCTTCCTTGCTCAACCAGTCCTTTATCTCCCTGATCCATCTGCTTCCTTTACCATTGCCACTGATGCCTCCAAATATGCCTCTGGAGTAATCCTTGTCCAAACTGATTCTAATGGTAAATGGCACCCCTGTTCCTATCTCTCCCAATCATTCTCCTCTGCAGAATAAAACTACAACATCTATGACAGACAACTCCTTGCCATCATTTGTGCCCTCAAATCCTGGTGCCATTACCTTCATGGTTCCACTTACCCAGTTCAAGTCTTCACTGACCATAAGAATCTCACCTACTTCCATTAGCCCCAGTACCTGAACTGTTGCTAGGCCAGATGGCTTCTGGACATTGCTGACTTTGACCTGAAAATGATTCACATCCCAGGCAAATTGCTTGCTGGACCAGACACTCTATCCTGCCATGCTGATCTCATCTCTAAAGAAAATTTTGACAATGAAGGGGTCACTCTACTCCCTCCCTTCCTCTTTGTCAACCTCATTGACACCTTCCTCCATACTCTTATCTCTTTGGCATCCAAGTCTAACCCCCTTGTCCTCATCAAATTACAAGCACTTAATGCTGAAATTCCCCTCTTGGCTTGTTTTCACCTTGCTGACTTCTGGCGTGATGCAGGAATCCTTACTTACAAAGATCACATCAATGTTCCCCCTACTGGAGATCTCTGAAAACGGATTGTCCAATGTTGTCATGATCACAAAACCACCAGACATCTGAGAATCCTCAAAACCCATCACCTCATCTCCATGGAATACTAGTGGCCTGGTCTAGCCCATTTCATTGCTGCCTATGTAGAAGGAGGCACTACCTGCCAACAGAATAAGGCAAATATCTACCCTACTGTTCCTCCACTTTCTCCAATGAAATGCTCCTGCTCCTGCCCCTTTCAACAGATCTCTTGTAATCTTATCACTAATCTTTCCCCTTCTGATGGATTTGATTCCATTTTGGTTGTGGTAGATCACAGCCTTACTAAGGGGGTAATTCTCTGCCCCACTAAGAAAACCTTCATCGCAGAAGGTGTTGCCACCCTATTCTTTCATAAAGTCTTCTTATGCTTTGGACTCTATGACAAAATCATCTCTGATTGTGGTCTCAACTTCAGCCTTCACCAAAGAACTTGAAAGACTCCTCAATTATGACCTCTCCCTCTCCACTACCTATCATCCTCAATCTAATGGTGAAACTGAACATGTTGACCAGGAGATTGAAATCTACCTCTGCATCTTTTGTGGAAATTCTCCCATGGAATGGGCCAAGAAGATTTCCCATGCCAAATTCACTCATAATCACCACCCTTATTCCATAACTTCCAAATCTCTGTTCTACCTTATGATGGGATATGAACCCCATGCCCTTCCTTCCATCCTTCCTAACTCTGACCTCCCCACAGTAGAATCCCACTTAAAATCCCTTACTATCACCTGAGATGAAGCCCTTGCTACTCATGAACACACTTGCCAAATCATGGCTGCCCAGTTGCACAAAGGGTTCACCCAATTTTCCCTTGGAGATCAAGTATGGCTTGAGGTCAAAAACCTCAAACAAAATATCACCACCCCAAAGTTTGCCCCAAAACATGAAGGACCTTTCCACATCACCAAGGTCCTATCTCCAATCACTTACCAACTCCAACTTCCTAAGATGTGGAAGATTCATCCAGTATTCCATGCTTCTCTTTTCTCTCCTTATTAGGAAAATTCCATTCATGGCACAAACTTCCCAGCTCCACACTCAGAACTCATAGAAGAAGAAGAAGAATACAAAATTGACAAGATTCTTTGCCACCATGGACCCTTCTCCTTTGTTATTTTGAGGTGCAATATCTACAAAAACAATGAGAGTGTATATTGAATTGGACAAGCATAATTGAAATATGTGAGCTCTCCCAGTTCATGCAGCTTTGCCTTAGTACTAGCATATGCAATCATTTGGGAGGAAACTGATAAGACAGCACAGAATCAGACCATCAGTGTGAGGAAGAATATGCTGCAGCACTTGAACAGATGTGCAAGCATGACTCAAAGAGGAGGCAGCAGAGCACATCAAGTGGAGGTCCCAGACCAAGACCACTACTACCCCTGAGGGTGCCTCTGGGGCATCTCCAGAGTTCAGTACTGTTGGCATTGCCTGTGATGGCCAGTAGGCTGCCCAGGGTGCATTGGCTAGAGGGTGGCATTAGTGCAAAAGAGACAAGGCTGCCACCTCCTTGCCTGCCATGTCCTCCACAGCACTCCCAGAGAGCAAAAAAGATACAGATAGGTATAAGATGGTGCTGGGAAAAATGGTGTGGCATTTCAATCAACTTCAAATGTAGAGATGTCATCTTCCATCTCTTTGTCAATGATATACATTTCTATTTTTACTTTTTTTGATTTGATATAGCATATGCTATTGGGGGTATTACATGCATTTGTATTCAGTACAAGTGTGGCTAGATAGTACCATCATGGAATCACCTATTAATTATGTCTTCTAGTGTCCAGGGTATTAATGATCTGCACATACTTAGTTGGCCCTAAATCACACAACTTGGACATATCAGACACTTGTCCAATAACTTTTCAATGATGTGCCATATTTAGGCATTGTACAATGATATCACTATTAGTCTAAGCATTCAGAACTGCTATTCTTTACATCAAATCATATCTCATATATCAGGCCATCATAACTAATGTCAACTTTGATCCATCCATCAGGGAGATTATTAGCACCAAACAGAATATCAATGTGGAACAGATGTTCCATCCACAGTGCTGGAGTGATCTGTTCATGTGTTTCAGCTCTGCATCCATGCTAATTATCAATGGCTCAATCTGATGTAAAGACACACAAAATGTAAATTTGGGTCTGTCTTTTCTAGCTGGAGAGATCAGTTCTCTGCATGCCTGTGTGTTCTTTCAACATAACATCCCCTAATCAAGACCATGTCCTCAGAAGCCATTAAGTCTGCACTGAGAGAACTCTAGCTGAATGACTACACAAGTCATATCCTCATCTGTATAGGGCTAGTCAAGTCTTGGCACCAAGTGGGTCCCAACATTTATTCTCACATTTTGCATTGACAGTCTGTTCTTGTAATGCTTGCAGGGGCTGGCAGCACTACATTGAATGTGACAATCATGTATCACATTAAGCACCACTCTCACCCTCTTAAATTGTATCATTCCTCACATGAATGTGGTGGTTACCTTGTATATTTGCTGGTGTGAGCATCCAATCGAGATTTATCCATCTTCTGCATGCTTATCTGAACAATGGTTCCAGGTCCTTGGAGATCATGATCTGTGGTACCACCTTGAAAACCAGCTGTCAAGTGTGAGAATACTCCCAGTGTCTTCTAACCAATCTGTCTTGTGAGTAACTGCCATGTCCTCTCACCTCCAAAATAATGACATTGAGAAATGACTGTAGATTTATCTGAATTGATTTAGAGAGGTGATATGCAATAACAACCGCTAAGGAGCAAATCTGTCTGGAACAAGAGTACTGGAGAAGGCAATCTCTCCAGTTTGTGCTTGTGGTTGAGTGAAGGTGGATTGTTGCTGTTCATTGTGTGGTGAGAAAACTATTGTCACCACTATGATTCACACGTAAAATCCACATGTGGGATACTTCATCTTCACAGGACACAAAGAAGGGAATCGACAATAATACTCAAACCACTAAATATCCATAGTGTGGGACATTTGGCAAACAACCCATATGTGCCTTCTTTACTTAAGTTCTTCACCCAGTCCACTGGATGTTCTGATGCACTCTGGAGATGCTACTCAGTCATGTGTTACAATAAGCAGTTGAAAGGAATGCATGCACTTAAGCCAATCATGCACCTTGTTCCATACAGGCCATTGCTGTGAGACATTGTCCCTAGCTTGAACTCTCAAGTGAGCCCATCAACCACATTCTGACCTTTCACCTTCCACTCCAGATCTGAAATGAAATGAGCAGAGATATTGTGCTAACCAGTGACTCTGCTGGCCCTTTTAATGGGCTATCATTGTCACCTTGATGACTGCTGGTCAAGTGGTCTCCAATGTTGGCATGTAATCTGAAGACCTTTTTTTGGCTTGGTGGTACCATTTCCTCATGTCTCACTCTTTTCAATATTCCATGTGAATGGGGCCTTTTTTTAACAGTTCCCACTGTCCTAGCATAACCCCCTTGGGAAATTCAACCCTCATTTTGTAAAGGTGTTCTGGAAGATATGAACACTTACCAGCTACATTTTGAAGGGAATCTTGTGCATTTCATATCTGTAGTCAGGGCAATCCTGTGATTTTCTTGAAAATTTCACAGGCATGATCATGGAGATGCTGCTGGTAATGACACCAAAGAAGTTTATAAGTTCTGTGATCAAGTTATATGATAGCAATTGTATTTTTCACCAGAATTTGAGCAGAGGAAAATTTGATCAGCCTTCTCCAGAAGTGGCCCCCCACTAGCCTTTTCAACCTGAGCAAAAATCTCCCCAGGAGGCACTGCTACAGCCACAACTTACTATTTGGTATCAGATGATCTCAAACAGTCAAGTCTTAGTTATGGCTGGGGCAGCACTTGAATTGTAGGTCCCTCAGGCCTTAGTCCTGACTGGTCAATATGTTGACCTGCTACTGTAAGTGCTGGTGTCACTTTCCACACTGCATGCTTTTAATCCCAACTCCCAGCAGTTCTTAAGTACAATAGTGGATGAGATGGATAGCTATCTAGTAGAGAAAAGTACAACAACACTGGATTGTGAAGACCACAAATACCTTCAGGTAAGTATTACTTAAATGTTAAATTCCTTCCTATGCAAACATTTTGATTTAGTGTGTATACAAATGCATTGATATATTGTTCCTCCTAAATGAGGGCAAGGATCTCAAAGGATTTGCTTGACCCCTGCCACTTAATGGATCACAGAAGATGTACAAGTGGCTAAAGACTAAGAAAAAAGAACACCAACATGCTATAGCCAACCCCTCGTCAGAGCCGCCACAGATGGAGAATGGAGAATCACAGATAAGCCATATATCACTGAAGGAGATCTCACTTCTCTGATATTTCATTACCTGCCCTCAATCTTGAGCAAGCATCACATAGATCAGCCACCTTAGGACACCCCACCATGTCACACAAAAAAGATGTATCCACTCTTGGATTATCACATCAACAATTTCTTTTAGTCACTAGAGAGAGCCAGCCACAGTCCATAGAGGTCAAGAATACTATCTTTCTACTGAAAGAAGCCATGCATCTGGCAAGCTTCAGTGATCATCCAAGAGTGATATACCATTATTTCCACTGTCTCCATTTGTTAATTCACAAAGAGGATCAAATGTTAGAGGACTTTTTGATCATACTCAATTGTCTCAATTATCTCAACTTCATATATCTGTAGTACAATGTAAGGCACCTCCTTGTTCCTCCCTAATACTACAATACAGGATTCCAAAAGTATGCAATGCCATTCTTTCAGCAACTTAATTCAACTGGGTGTGCAGCTATTGTGACATCAATTGAATGAATGACATTGTCTTTGATAGAAACTGTTACCAATGGCATTCTTCTGATTGTGGTATCTCAGTATTGGGAACAACTACATGGAGTTCCCCTCAAATCCCATGGATATTGAAAAGCAAGCCCCTATTCAATCTGAAGTGATCAGGTTTGTCACTAGGCTCAAAGATGGCATACCTTCACTTTGATCAACCTAGGTACTGTTAGCATATTGCCTATTTTGATAACATTTGCAGCCCACTTGTCATATGTCAATAGAAGGCTGCTCCCATTGCAGACTCTGGAAAATCTGTGATGTAGTGTCACCAATGAATCAGATAACCTTTTAGTGATGAACCCACTATTTGACCAGCATTTGCACTCTTGGCCACATCTGTGCTCTGCTAGCAGTGCTGCCAATACCTAGCCTTATGTTTCATGATGAAGCTTCACAAGATATAGAATACATATGGATGGAGAACTCACCTGCTCTCTCTCCTTTGCCACTAAGTGTGAATCTGGAGGACTCCTTCAGGTACCATGTGAATTACAAGATCTTCAGGAGTGGCTAAAGATGCAGGAACAACTCAAAATTGTTTGTCAGCATCTGCATTCTGGAGATTCAGCAGCAAGTATTCAAACTACATCTAATCTGACACCTACTATGCATTCAGAGCATCTGCCACCCTTCTGTATAAACCTTTCCAATTCCTAGTCAAAATGTGAACCTTGTACATTGTCCATCCAAGTCAGGATTATATTCCACACACTTTCAATATGGATCCAAGAGTTTTACATGCTGGAGAGAGCATGCAGGTGAGCATTATGGTTGCATGTTGACATATCCATATCATGACATTTGATTGGAAGACCATATGTTCTGGAGGATTGAACATTGAAAACAGTAATCACATATTGTAGATTTGAACTGGAGCTGAGGTTGCCCTATGACACCATGTATGAGCCAGTAATGTTAGTTTAGAAGGCTGAGCTGAGCCAGAGGCAAGGCAAGGTCTTGTTTGCTAAGGGGATGCGGGTAGTCAAAAGAAGATAGCTGAGTTATAGAAGAAAAGAGCCCATCTAGTTTCAAAGTCAATCTTATCAGATCTTCTTAAGAATAGGACTGAGACCTTTGCTTGAACTCACACTTATAGTTGAAGTTAAAACTCAGTTTGAATTCCTGAAATGGTAGTTACATGCCCTAGTGACAATAATGAAATGCTTACCAATGATGGTTGCTGCCAAGGCCTTCTGCTAGTTTCTGGGTACCTTGAATAGAAGCATCAGTGGAGATAGAAACTACTTACCAGGGTTCTCCAACCCAATTTGATATCATTAAAAAAGACAGCTAAAATGGCAATCAAAGAACCACATAGAAATTAAAAGAAGCACATGGAGATTGCTGGTCCAGATCAGTGAAGATAGAGATCTTGGAGATCCCTAGGTGGAGATTTAAATATCATGTGACAAACTTTGGTTAGGTTCAGTTAGGTTAACCAGTTAGGGGTTAGCCTTTTTTAGGTTAGCTATTAGGGTTACGCTGCCAAGCAGGTACTAGTTTAGCAATGATGGTGCAAACTAGCAAATGTAGATCACTCATGTTACAGTTAGGTTATCTCAGTTAGGTTTTTGATGCTCTCAAATAATGTATATTAGTATGTCTGTTTTTACTGAGCATATAGACCTACTTACCATCAAGGAATGGCTCATAAATGGATTTGGTTTAAGTTTTTCAGGCCAGAGCAGAACTTCAGAGCTACAAACCAGCAAATGGTTTGTACCATGACTATACCAGGTCTCTGGTGAGTATGAAACCAGCACCCTGAAGGACCCCAGATATGACAACTCATACACAGGGGTGGTGACTATCACAGACACACACCATGATCCACAGAGATAAGAGGGGCATCCATACAAGTAGCCCCAATATTGAATGAAGCCTCATGAGGCTTACTAAACAAAAATGTGTCACATTAACATTTGAATAGAATTACTCTAATCAGTAGCCTAGCACCACAAAACTGAAGATATGAATTTATCCAAGTCCAATGCAGAATATAGTTCTAAGTATGTCATTGTTATCTGCTAAAGCAGAGTAAATTTGCAAGGAAGAACACCAATGGATGTCAAGATCATCCTCCTAGGACATGTTCCAGTCCAAATCAACCACCAGGTGTCCAGATATCCAGTGAGCTTGAGTAGAGCCAAGGGCTGGTTGATGTGGGTCCTGAAGATCTGTGGATAGGTCTATTGGATCCAGTGCAGAAGAGGACTCACACTCATCCAATTGTTCTAAGATAGTGTGTTTCTAAAACATTTACAATGTCAAGTAAACTAGTCAATATTTTCCTAGAAACAATTAATTTATAGAAAAGAATATTAGTTTTATGGAGATCTTGGATGAACACAGGATCACCACCATCATCTGAGTACATAGCATCCAGACAACCAGCAGGAGCCTTCAGATGAAGGGTAGCTGGAGTCCATGGAAAGTCAATTGAGTAATCTCCACTGTCAGCTCTTGCAAGCCATTTACATGCATATTCTTCTAGTTCATAAGTGCAGAAGTAACTCCATGCTATGTTAAATGTGGTTTTCAAGACCAGAACTTCTGGCCTATCACATAATTTGACTCATAGATGATTATTCCCAAAAGTCACATAGTATTTCTTGACCTAGCTTACAGAGGTCAATTTGGTACCCACACTTCATAAACAAAGCAACCAAGCTATAAATGCTTTTCCTGTAGTGTTCTGAGTTGCTATAGAGTGTGGCTAGCCATGACATCTCCCCTATAAATATACCTCATTTGACATCATAGGGGTGAGCAGAGATCCATGGAATACATTCCTGGTGGGAGAGTGCCTTTCTATAAGGCAAGTGTTCAATATGGTTGTTGTTCAACACATAGAACTAGCAGAAGTGGGCCAACAAGTGGCAATACGAGTCCTCAGGCAATTACTTACAACAAAGTCAGGGCTGAGGGATGCCTTCTTGTGGATAATACTATTTACTAGTAGACAATTTGAAACATTATTTGTAGTTTTTACAAATCTAATAGCATTTTTTGACCACCATGAAACCAAACAGTTTTGTTATGATTCACACATTGCATAACAATTTGACAAAATGGTTATCACCATCACCTGAATACACAATCCCATTTAGATGCAATTGACTATATCTTGATTTCTCCATAATTTTGATTGAATTACTTGCTCAGTATGGCAAGTGCCTATTACATGCTTGTGTATGACAAGGTGGCTAAACTTTGGATGTGCCAAAACCAACCTTCTCTGGTGCCATCATGAAGTAGAGTATTTTCAACTTCCAGGTATAATTAATAGCACTGGCAGAACAACTTCCTTGTGGGTTGACTATGATTCCAAGTATGATGTGTATGATTCCAAGTATGATGTGTATAATTCCAAGTATAATGGACAGGGCCAAGTATATTTATATATATTAATATCCCCGATCTAGGGGTGCAACATATCCACAGAAGTGAATGTGGAAAGACAGCAAGCAGTCTGTAACAAAGAAAAAACAATGTCAGAACAGTGGATAAATAAAAAAAAGATATACCCAATGTATAAGACCCCCTGTGGGCATGCAATGATATGAGACCCTCTGGCAAAGATATAAGACCCTCAGTGGGCAATCAATGATATAAGACCTACAATGGGCAGGCTATCAAGCATCTAGGGTGAGCTAAGGAAGGGACTGAAGACAGGAACTCACCAAAAGACAAGTGACAGGGGGTGCTGGCAAGTGATTGCAGTGGCAGCAGGCATTGGACAAGCAACTGCACTCAAAAACAGGAGGCAAGAATGTGGCCAAGCAAGCAGTCAAACTTGCAAACAAGCAGCAGCAACTGTCAGTAAGCAATTGTGCTCAAAACAAGTGGTTCAGCAGCCAATGAGCGATTGTGCTCGAGAGCAAGATGAGGGTCATGCTCACAAACAGGAGGCAGAGATGATGAGCATGTGTTCAGGCTCGTGAATGAGCAGTAAAGATGATCAGTGAGTGATCATGCTTGAATCAGGTTGCATCCGTGGCCAACAAGCAGTTGCGCGAGAGAGTAACTCGGAGACAGGCAATGGAAGACGGGCAATCGTGCTCAAAAGATGGAGGTGGTGCTGAGCAAGCATTCGGGCTTGTGAACAGGTAGCAACGACATTTTGCAAGCAACCGCGCTCGAAACAGGTGGTGTAAGTGGTCAACAAGCGATTGTGCTCGAGTGCAAGTGATGGGGATGGGATGGCAGGCGAGCAATCACGTTCGACGACTCTGCCAGTGGTGATGTGACAATCGCGTGATAAGTCACAATTGTCACGCAATCTGGTGACAGCAAGAAATTTTCGCTACAGGCACACGTCACGCATGACTAATACTGACGCCAGACCATCACCCGTTCAACGACGAGGTTGACGACCACAACGCCGACGACGGTGACCGCAAGGGCGACGTCGCATTACTACCCCCACTGTCCAGCGGTAACGAGGACAACGGCGTACCTGCCACCACCACCGCTACCACGACGACGAGAAAGAGGGCGACGCAACGGCGCGCCCATCACCACAAGTCCATGGCGCAGACGACGACGGTGAACTCGGCCGCACCACCTCTGCACTGCCCCGAGCACGAAGGCCGCGCAGCGACGTGCGCACGAAGACGACGACAGTGAGGGCAAGGCCACGCAACTGCGTGGCCGTCACCACAGCAACGACGACGATGGTCGCACCACCACCATCACCACTTCCACCACTACTGAGCGGCAACGACAACGGTGAAGGAGGCGCACCACCGTAATCACCACGACCAAGCGGCGACTAGGGCAGGGCAGCGACACGCACACGACGACGGCAATGGTGAAGGCGGTCACACCATCAACACCACCATCGGTACCAGGCGGCGACGACAACGATGCGCCCGCCGATCCCACCACCGCCTCGTCGATACCGACGGGACAGCAACAGTGGCAGCCCACCAATATCACCATCACGTCGTCGACTTCCTGGCTACGCCCACCATCGTGTTCAAGCCGTCGCGACGACGACGCAGCAGCAGCAGCAGCAGCGACCCCGCTGCCACCACCACCGCATCGTCAATCGTGACGACGCGTTTACGCCGACCCACCCACCATGACGTCAGTCGCAATGACGCGTCCACGCCGACCCAACCACCACCCCAACGCCGACGACGACGACGCAGCGAGCCCGCAACCGCCACCCCCGGGTTGTCATCCGCAACGACACCTACGCCAACCCAACCACTACCCCAACGTCGCCGACGACGACGCAGCAGCAGCGACCCCGCTGCCACCACCACCGCGTCATCATTCGCGACGACGCATCTACGCCGACCCAACCACCACTCCAACATCGCCGACAACGACGCAGCAGCAGCAGCAGCGACCCCGCTACTGCCACCACCGCGTCGTCATTCGCGACTACGGCCCACGCCGACCCAACCACCACCGCAACATCGCCAACGACGACGCAGCAGCAGCAGCAGCGACCCCGCTGCCACCACCACCGCGTCGTCATTCGCGACGACGCGTCCACGCCGACCCAACCACCGCTCCAATGTCACCGACAATGCAGTAGCAGCAGCAGCAGCGACCCCGCTGCCACCACCACCCCGTCGTCAGTCGCGACGACGCACCCACGCCGACCCAATCACCTCTCCAACATCGCCGACGACGACGCAGCAGCAGTAGCAGCCATTCCGCTGCCACTACCACCCCGTCGTCATCCGCGACGACGCGCTTACGCCGACTCAACCACCACTCCAACCATCAGCGACCCCACTGCCACTACCACCGCGTCGTCATTCGCGATGACGCGCCTACACCAACCAAACCACAACCCCAACGTCGCCGCTGATGACGCAGCAACAGTAGCAACGACCCCGCTGCCACCACTACCCCGTCGTCAGTCGCGACGACGCACCTACGCCGACCAAACCACTGCCCCAACGTCGCCGTCGACAACGCAGCAGCAGTAACAGCGACCACGCTGCCACCACTACGTCGAACGACAACGACGGCAAGGGCACGCAACTGCGTGCCCGTTACCATAGCGACGGTGACGACGGCGAATGCGCAGTCGCACCACCCCACCACTATCGCCAGTGTCACCACAAGCAACCCAGCAGCAAGTCACCATCATCAGGCGACGACGACGTGGACAGTGAAAGCGGCGCACCATCGTCATCGCCACAACTACACGACGGCGAGGCACAGACGACGACAATGAATGCGGCGCATCGCCGACGCCGCCGACGCCCAGCAGACGGCACGGTAATTATACGCGCGAAGGAGGCGAGGGTGTACCCGTCACCGTAGCGACGATGACGGTGGACGCGGCCGCACAACCATGCTACCACTGGCTTGTGTCCCAGCCACAACGGGGACAATGGCATCCGTGCAACAACGGTAAGCGTCGACGACCTCGGCGGCAAGGTGATAGCCTATAATTTAATTATTCGTGTATTGTAGTT
>JBBPTU010000628.1:0-20290 GCA_038094295.1 Tylopilus aff. beelii | reverse complement strand
GGGTCGAAGGAGTGGACGCGTCTGTCACGTGATGGCAGGGAGCACGAAGTCGGCCCGGTGAAGGCTGCAAGTCATGGACGCAGAGGACCCAAATACCCCGACGACACGCCTACTCACTCTCTTGAACGTCTCTGCGCTGAAGAGTAGAAATCATCCGAATGAAGATTCGTATCCACGGGAGAAACTGAACAGGCGCAGAAACCACGGTGAAGGACTGCAACTTGGGATCGGGCCTTCCGAGCACCAGAACGAGGTCCCTGTTCAGCCGGGCAACAATCCTGATGTTGACGAGCAAGATGCAGAGGAACATGATGAAACAACTCGTGAGTTCTCTCCGCCGTCTCCTTTCATGGATACAAAGCCGGCCCCACAAGCACACGATCTATACGACCAGCACTTTGGACCAAACCCAGAAATTTTGACAGAGCGCAGCAGGTTGACTGTGGATCAAAAACAATGGGAACTACATAGGGAGCGAATCGGGAAACTGAGTACCGTTGCTAGCATCCTTCCGGGGGCTTCCCGGAAAAAACGCGCCAAAAAGACCGCGGTATGTCTTGTGTTCGTGCATTTCTCCAATATATGTGACGTTTGCCACGATAGATACTGGAGCGTCTGCTTAATCCTTTTGAGGCTCGACAGGCCAAGCAACCAGCAGGTGTTTCCCCTGGTTCTCATGTTACTCCTCGTCTCACTCTGAAGTAGATTATACTCGGATCCAAGACGACCTGCTCTCAGTCCTTTCCGCCCATCTCGACGTTTACCATGCTTCTGTTAGTCTTGAGCACCACCAGTGCATTCGTGAAGTAATCACGCTTCATGCGCTTGATCATGTAACCAAGTGAGTCAACGAGGCCGTACAACTCCCAAGGCTGAGTCGGATTAGAAAACGACGTCGTGTGCTGAAAAACAATGATCGTATATCGCATGCCAAGTCAACCTCGTCTGATCCTCCCGAAGACGTCCAAGATCAAGGTTTCACCCGTCCATCTGTCCTCTTGCTCCTTCCCTTTCGTTCTTCTGCGCTTACTTGGTTGAGTGCCTTAACTACTCATACCCCTTCTCCGTCCTTCCAGATCGAAAACCACTCTCGCTTTCTAGCCGCATACAGCTTGCCACCCGATGCAGTAGATAAACTCGCCACCGCACCATCTGGTACATATCCCGATGATCACGTTGAAACGTTCAAAGGGAACGTAGACGACAACTTCAAGCTTGGCATCAAGATGACTAAGAAGAGCGTGAAGCTATTCTCCGACTTTTACAATTCTGACTTAATCCTGGCAAGCCCCTTGGGGTTGAGAATGTCGATTGAAAAGCAAAAGTTGGTTCCTTCTCGCGGGGAAAGAAGAGGAAATAACTTTCCCATTTGTTGCAGGAATTCCGATTTCCTGTCATCGATTGAAATCCTTGTCATTGATCAGATGAACGCGCTCACCATGCAAAACTGGGACCACGTGCAGGTAATTGTGCACTTCTATGTTTGTCTTTGTGGTCTTACATTCTACTGTTAGTTTGTTCTTTCTCATTTGAATGAAATGCCCAAGGAGTCACGCGATACCGACTTTTCACGTATCAAACCGTGGTATCTCGATGGATTGTAAGTATAACTTTGAGTGACGACCGATCCGTTGACTCGTTGGGACTTGATTCTTAGATCGGCGTACTTGAGGCAATCCATTCTCCTCGCTCCGTTCGAAACACCGGAAATACGATCATTGTATAGTGCCTCCCTGAAGAACGTGGCAGGGAAAGTAAGAGTGGAGAGAACATGGCCAGCACTACACGTCCCTGGGGGGATTGATCATGTATGTCTTTGCATAGCCAAGTCTATGCAATGCTCTAACTCGGAGGTAGACGTTCCTCACGTTTGATTGCTTGAATCCAAGGGAGGAGCCAGATAAAAGATTTAGTTATTTTACTACACAGGTCTGTCGCATCATCTCGCCCGCAACTAGCGATATGCTCACCTCTTGTTGGTCCAGCTACTACCTAAGGTGTTGAAATCAGCAGTGCAAAGCTCCAACACCGTGGTGTTCATCCCTTCCTCTTTCGACTTCATTCGGGTTCACAATCACTTCAGAAAGATAAGCGGAATAAGTTTTACTGTGCTCTCTGAGTGAGTACCTTTCACCTTCAATTACTGAGGATAGTATGGGTGCTCGATTAACCATCGCTTCAAGGTATTCCTCAAATCAAGATATATCCCGCGCTCGTCAGGCGTTTTTTTCGGGAAAAAAGGCCTTCTTGCTGATTACTGAACGATTCCATTTTTACCGTCGGTAAGCAACTTACCTCTCCGTTCCTTACGAATCCACCATTCAACTTCTTCAGGTATAAAATAAGGGGCATTCGTAACATACTTTTCTATGGGTTACCGACACACCCTCAGTTTTTCTCCGAGTTCTTGACTTATCCTTTCCTCGACAATGGAGTGGACCAAAGCGATGTAACCTGTCGGGTGGCTTGTTGTCGGTATGACTGGTTTAAGTTGGAGAGGATATTGGGTAGCAAAGGGGTAAGGGGGGTGTTAAGTGAATAAGGTGCAGCAAGTCGTAGTGACGTGGTTCTAAAACTAGTTTAATGTAATTCAAAAGTCGCTCGACGGTCCGCTCAACCGTTGGGCCCGTCTGTCGCTGCAGCTTGTATTTGCGTGTGTTTACTCCCAAGCCAACTATCGAAGTACCTCTCTCAGGCGTCCAGCGCCGCAAAAAATCATGCAGGACGGGAGGGCACCAAGGTTTGGTTCTTTGCTCTGACGATATTTATACATTGAACTCTTCGTGCAGGATAAGAAACCGAGCACCAGCGGCGGTTCAGGTTAGTACAAATCGGCATTGCTGCAGGTCCCATACTGATATTCGACTGAAAGATCACCGCCGAACAACTCCTACGAGAGGCATGTTATAATCTAGACACTGTCATCTTGTCTCATCATTGCCATTCAGGCTCAAGAGCGCCAAGAATCCACGTTCCGTGCCCCAAAGCAGCGCGTCGAAGATTTCGAAGAACTCCACGAATATCGAGGAAGGAAGCGTAGAGAATTCGAAGACCGAATACGGCGTACGAGGGGCAGCATGTAAGCATTCTCACTTGTTTCCAGTATTTCCATTAACCACGTTACAGAAAAGAGTGGACTCAGTACGCTAACTGGGAGGTGTGTGCGGTCATTTATTTGTTTTGATTATCCTTCACACCCCATCTAGGCTAGTCAAAATGAGTTTGACCGTTCCCGATCAGTTTTCGAGCGCGCATTGGACGTCGATCCTCGAAGTGTACAGTTGTGGTTGAGCTACACTGAGATGGAACTAAAATCACGCAATGTACAACACGCACGCAACCTTTTCGATCGTACTGTGACACTACTCCCTCGAGTAGATCAGTTGTGGTACAAGTACGTTTATTTGGAAGAACTTCTCCAGAATGTCCCGGGAGCACGCCAGGTCTTCGAGCGTTGGATGCAATGGGAACCGGACGACAAAGCATGGCAAGCATATATCAAGATGGAGGAAAGGTACAACGAATTGGACAGGGCCAGCACGATTTATGAACGCTGGATAGCTGTCCGACCTGAACCTCGAGTCTGGGTCAAGTGGGCAAAGTTCGAGGAAGAGAGGGGGAGACTAGACAAGGGACGAGAAGTCTTCCAGAAGGCTTTGGAATTCTTCGGCGACGAAGAAGAGCAAATCGAAAAAGCTCAAGCTGTATTCAACGCATTTGCGAAGATGGAGACACGGTTGAAGGAGTACGAGCGTGCTCGCGTAATTTACAAGGTAGGAGTTGTCATGCTCGATGTTTTCATCGCTGATATTCGACACTAGTTCGCTTTGGAACGTCTACCTCGCTCAAAATCGGCAACGTTGTACGCTGCGTATACTAAATTCGAGAAACAACATGGCACCCGGTCTGTTCTAGAGTCAACCGTGCTCGGAAAGCGAAGGATCCAATACGAAGAAGAAGTGACCCACGATGGCCGCAATTATGATGTATGGTTCGACTATATACGGTTAGAGGAGGGGGCCTTGCGGACCCTAAGGGACGAGGGTGGTTCAAAAGAAGAGGATGAAGCTGCAGTAGAAAGGGTTCGGGAGGTATACGAACGTGCTGTGTCACATGTCCCACCTGGACAAGAAAAACGACACTGGAGGCGGTACATCTTCCTATGGCTAGACTATGCTCTCTTCGAGGAAATAGAATCCAAGGTACAGTTTCGTTCAGCTCGAGTGTCTAGTTCTTATAATCCGTTTCTAGGATTATGAACGTGCCCGGCAAGTCTACCGAACGGCGCTTGGCCTTGTCCCCCACAAACAATTTACGTTTGCCAAGTTGTGGATCATGGCGGCGCGTTTTGAGGTGCGGCGGCTTGACCTCCCTGCAGCACGTAAGATATTGGGTAATGCAATCGGGATGTGTCCAAAGGAGGCACTCTTCAAGGGCTATGTCCAGATTGAGATGGATGTACGTCGAAAGACAAGCATCACCTTTACATGCGCTGATTAGTGTCCAGTTACGTGAGTTCGATCGAGTTCGTACACTCTATGAGAAGTACTTGGAAGTACGTTTCAACACTATGATAAAGTCTGGCGGCTTACAACACATTTAAATAGTACGACCCAACGAATTCTGCTGGGTGGATCAAGTACGCGGAACTAGAAACAGCATTAGAAGATTTTGCTCGTGCAGAAGCTATCTTCGAAATGGGTGTCTCGCAGTCCTCACTCTCGATGCCAGAAATTCTGTGGAAAGCCTATGTCGATTTCGAGATCAATGAACAGGGTGACCGAGAGAAGGCGCGATCACTATACGAGCGCTTGATTTCGCTGAGCGGCCATCACAAAGTGTGGATCTCTTACGCGGAATTCGAAGGTTCCAGTATGCCGCTTCCAAGGGCAGCGAGGGAGGAGGAGGACGACGACGACGACGACGACGAAGCGGAACAACGCATGGTTGCAGGGGATCCTGTTCTCGCCCGGCAAGTGTTTGAACGCGGGTACAAAGATCTTAAGAACAAGGGGCTCAAGGCTGAGGTGAGTCTGCGTTGATTGTGCTTTCAGGTCAGCCACGAACCTTGCATTTGTAGCGAGTTGCTTTACTCGAGGCATGGAAATCGTTCGAGGAAGCCAATGGTACAGAGGCGGACGTGGCCAAGGTACAAGGCATGATGCCGATAGTTGGCAGAAAGCAACACGTCGATAAAGAAACGGGACAAGTTGTGGAAGGTGAGTTTCTTTATCTCTCTGTATTCGGGTTATATTTAAACGTGTGCTAGACTGGGAGCTTGTATTTGCCGACGACGAGCGAGAAGTCAATCCAGCGTCGTTTAAGTTCTTGCAAATGGCCCACGCATGGAAGAATTCTCAAGCAAAGAAGAGTGGAGGATCCACGACACTATCTGGTTTTGTTGCTGCCAGTAAACCGGACCTGAACTTGAGTGCTCCTCAGCAAAATTTATCTAAATCGCATGACGTGGCGATGCGTGTGCAAGAGGAGGAAGGAAGTGATGTTGCCAGCTCGGACGATGAATAACTTGCATGATATTTACGCTACACTGTAAAATGACACGTGAACCCCTTAGCAGAAGTGCAATCACTGACCAGTATTGCAAGCACAACACCCTGCAGGTGCTCTCAGCAAGATTTACGAGTTAGTCGTCGGTAGTAGTTGAAATTTTGAAGTCCGATCCTCAGGAGCTTAGACGCTATGGCAAGGTGCTACTATTCACTCAGCGTCAATAGTGAAGAGACGAGGAACGCCATGTCACGTTGCAGGAAGCAAAGGTCATATGCATTCTGGCTTCGTGCCCAGATTCTAAACGGATGCAAGTATTAAGTACCCTTTTTGTATGCGATTCGTGATCTGGATTCCTTAGGTCACCGTTATTTCCAGAAACAGGTAACGGATTCTTGTCAATGACGCTCGATCGATCACTGGCACGCTCGACGACCAACGAAAACCCTGCACACGACCAGCAAGGTTCCCGTTGCCAACGGCAATGCCTGGTTTAATTAACAGGCTAGAGTCGTAAGATCGAAGCTTTGGAGTTGCAAATGGCCGAATTGGTGAACAATGTGTTTCACAATATCCGGCGCTCTCACCGAACGCGTAGAGATTTCATTGGATCCGCTTGCTAATCTTACCAGTACCGAAACTGAGCGATCGGCTTTGGGAATTGTCGAGTCGAAGTAAGTTAACGGGATGTATCGTGTTATAGGATTTGGGGTCTAGTAGGTCGTGGGAAACATGCGAGTCGCATAAAGTGCTACGGTCGCCATGACACCATTGCACCTAGGAAGCTGTATGGATGGTCTGGGTCGTAAAAGTACATAAGGTCGTCAAGTAGATGCTGGGCCTGGGATGAGTACGTCAGAGCGAGGTACGTCCAAGACACCACACCCGAGTCGTGTTGACTGGTGTGGCTCTGGACCGGAAATGCGAAGCCGGTGAGTGCGAAGGTCCGCAATGATCGCCGTTGAGCGAAAGGGACAGATGTCGCTAATTATTGACCTGCGCCAGTGCGCCAGGTCATCGCCTGTTAGCCAACATAGCGAATTTTGATGGCACTGGTTCGGTTTCGATTCTCTAATGCTGTCACATAAATTGTTATCGGAATGCCCGGTCACCGCATGCCACAAGGAGACTACCTTTCAACTCTTCGGCTTCTTGGTTCTGTTCGTAGTTCAAGACTAGACGTTTCAGTTGTTGCTGTTCTACTTTATCCAGGAGTTGAGCAGAACGAGTATGCACCGCAAGAGCAGATTCTGAAGGAATGGGAAGATATCGCGTCTGTCAGATAAGTTAGCTAGAATTATATCACGATAACTAATTAACAGACCTGTTGCTTGTTTCCCTTCTTCGTGATGACGGTAAAGTTCATCACCGATGTGCCATTTGTTACATCGCCTTCGTTGTCAGCATCACCTTCGTTATCTTCTTGGCGTTTCTTTCTAGAACCGGGGGCTAGTACAGCAGTAGAGTCCCACCACGCTGCCTTCTTGTCAATCTTTCTCGGCTCAGTAGATGAATCAGTGATGATCTTGGCAAGTTCTTTCGCGAACTCTGCATCAGCTTCTTCAGAAGGACCAAGGTATTCCTGAGCGGAGAGCACCACGACGGGATCTGGTGACGGAGCGCGGTCCTCAACCTATAGGATGACGTCTCCGTAATTGTAATTGTGGGTGTTTCGCAGTAGGACACTTACTGCAGACTCCTGACCAGCTGTATCCTCGTCGTCGTCGTCGTCTTGCTGAAGCCGTTTCCCATCATCCTCACTATCATCGCCACTGTCGCCCTCAGTCGTCACTGCAATGTGTACTCAACGAAAGAACAAAAATGATCATGCGATTACATACGTCCGGCATCTTGCATGATAGTGTTGAACATTTCATCAACCACCGCTGCAGCCTCCTCGACGGACTCGGGCATCGCTGATTTTGGTCGAATGGCCTGCACGGCTGTGAGTCCCAGCCACCGCAGTTATAGTTATACCTTACCTCAAGGGAATCTGATAGCATGAAATCCACGTCCATAGGCAGCTCTTCTTTACATAAGACATAGTACTGATGGACCGGGTCAATATCTCTGCGAGTTGAATAACAGATATCCTTCACCTGGAAGAACACCAGAAAGTTGTCGAGCTTTCTTTTCTGACTGCCTCTGTCAAAACACATGCCAGCTGTGTCTAGCATTACGCAGACCAAGCGAACTCTGAAAAAATCATCTGGCATATCAAGGGGGCAGGGTTGACGTGGCAGTGGTTGACCATCAGCTGGGAAGAAAGATGAGCGGCTGAAATCCTATGCGGATGCGAATCAGACTGACGGTGTCCAAACGTTACAAGAGACCATAATGTGTCGAATACCACACCAGATCCAACGAGACGATAGATATACAATTCTCCGAGGTACTTCATTGTGGCTATTCTTTGCTGATTCGTGTTATATATGTTCTGCTCCAGTCCACGACGGATATCTTCAAGTACTTGATCTACGACAGATATAGCGAAAGCGGGATGATAGCGCTGCAGGTCATAGGTTAACATCGCAAGCAAGCTGATGTTACTGTATTTGATTTTCCATGGTTTCGTAAAAACCTTGTGCAGGGTGCGCTGTACAGCTGCATCGTCCCAATCCAGTTTCCGAACGAGTTTGAGCACCTTGTCGATGGTTTTCTTGGCAAGGACGTCGGATATAAGATGTCGAATAAAAAGTTCCATCGGAGTTCGTTCCTTTTCAACACGCGGGGCACGTTCTGGAGGATTGCACTGAGTGAAGGTTCAGCGTGGAATGCCAAAATGACTAACAGATCCAAACCTGGTAATAAGCATTTTCAAGCAGGAGGACTTGCCGTTGATCGAAATGTTGCATGCTTTGTTTGCGCTTCATGAGTTCGAGCTAGAAAACAGTAAGCATCTATAACAAGATACTCCAGACATTCAACGCGTACCATAGTGCTGAACCTCTCTCTAGTGTCTTCACTCCTCAGAAGAAAGCGTCCACATCCTTCGAGTAATAGGGCCATATTTTCCACGTTCGTACCCGAGAAGTCATCGAGACAAACTTTGAATATGTGCAATATCAAGTGAGACGGCACAATACAGAATTTCGTCAAGTTTGACAAAAAGACAATATTCTGTTAGAAGTGTTCAATCGTACACCATGGCAAGAAAAAGATGTATTACTTTGATCCGTGTTTCAGTAAGCTCTTTAACGACAACATTCTTTTTTCTCTGCAAATACCGGAATTCTTCGTCCAACTTGATACAAAAGTCAGCTTTTATCCGTTATACAGATTGCGATGGGTCGCAAGGGAGTGACTTACAAAGGTAACTAGTTCCGATCCTATGTCCGGCATGTACTTGCTTAGAGTGGCAACGAGCCTGGAGTAGTGAGGCAAAAGATCGGTTCTGTTCTTTGGAACAGTGGTCAAGAACTAATCCACAGTTATCAAACTGGACAAGAAAGGTTCGCGTAGAAAACCCACTTTGATGAGCCTCTTTCTAGCAGCCTTGGAATTGAGCAACGCAAAGTCCACTGCAGCCTGATCAATTAGCGTCCGGTTTGTGGCATCTGGAAGGCGAGTTAAAAGAGTTGTAAGAAGCTGAGAGGGACCCTGTGGTGCAAGCTGAGGAGACAACGAAGGGGTGGAAGATTTCGGAGACCCCGGTGTAGGCGTGATTGCGCTGGATGTTTTTTATGCGTCATAGTGTGATACCTTCAGCATTCACGAAAAAGGCTTACCCGTCCTCCTCATCTTCTACTCTCTCTGATTCGTCCCCAAGCACACTCCCATTCCCATGTGCCTCCCCATTGGCCCTGAGACCTTCGAGTTCCTGTTCTAGCTTCTTCGCTTCCACCTCAGCCATCTCCTTCTCAATCTTTTCTCTTTCTTCGTCGGCTGCTTTGTCAGCCCCCTCTTCCGATTCGATACCAAGAACACTCCGCGGAACAAAATCCTTGAGATCCTGAATATCCTCAAAAAACTTTCGCTCTTCCTCGTCCTCCCACTTGCCACCCGACGCAGGCGAGACATCTTCTGATTCGTCAAGTATTCCACCAGGATGTGTGCCAATCTGAATTGAATCCGATTTCTGAGAGGCGGTTGGAAGCGCAGGCATGGGAAGATAAAGTAGTTCGGAAAGACTACAGCCTCTTTATTGACTGCAGACATGACGCAAGGAATCATACATACGTTTGACAGCTTGCAAGGAGCTTTTCATATCCCTTGGTCATTTTTTCGTACGCTTGCTGCCGGTCCTCGAATATTTCACCAGAACGAATATACGCTTCGTGGTTTCGGCGGTCCTGTTCTTGGAGGCGCTGGGGATAACTCAAGTTAGTGCGCAGACGGTGTAAGTGGCGAATGCATCACACGCACCTTGTGTTCCATAACAAGTTTCTTGGCCACATTCTCGAAATAACCCTCACACATGCGCTTGAACCGGTCACGTATATCCTGTTCGATAAGTTCTTCGTCCTCGTTAAGGAGGGGAGGGAAGCTTCCTTGAGCCTCGTTTGTCGTGATGGAGGATAGAGTACCAGGTTCCGCATCTCCAGGTATCTGCTTGGTTTGTGCGGGCGCCAACCCTAGGTATGGACGAGCGTATGACTTGAGAAACGTAGAGAGTAAAGGGAGAGAAGATAGAGTAGGATCGTTTGACAGCTGTGTTGCGGATCAGTCTGGACTGGTTTGACGGAGTAGGACATGTCTTGCCAATTCTTTGACGGCCTTCATTATCCATTCCCCGCCGCTCTTGGCCGGAGAATCCCTAATAACGCCCACAAGAGCAAGCTCGGAGCACACTCGAAGGACCGGTCGTTGGCGAGTGATTCTCGCTGCGTCTTCCTTCTCGCGCTGATCAGGAGGAAGAGCAGAAAGTGTCGCCCTAGGTGGAGGGGCGATTGCGGAAGCCAGCATTTCCACGAGAGTAGGGGAGAATGTGGTTGGAAATCGTCTGTGGAGGGTGCATATGACCTGAGAACGTGTCAGCGTGACTCTCAATGCCTGGGAGCCTGAAATCCCTCACTTCCACCGCGGCCCATGCGTCTTTCTCTGTTTTGCATCGCGCGATACCCTCGAGGGCGGCTGCCGCTATTTCGTCGATGTACTTCTCGAGAGAAAGGGTGTCGATATCCTTGATGATCTGGTCGCGGTGATCCGAACCGATCGACTGGCGCATGCGCTTGATGAGTGCGGTGTGACGCTTGAGAGACGAGTCAAGTTTAGAGAGTTCTATTGCGGCGGTGAGAGACGGTTTGGATTGTAGGGCCCTGACAGACCTGGTGTGTCGAGGGAAAGGTTCGACGCCTTGAGCTTCACTCGCCGTGCATTGCGGGTCTTCTCCTCCTCCATCTTTGACGAATCCATCACGTCTGCTCAAGTTGAACGTACAGTCCGAGTCGGCGATTAGACGCGGTGGCTGCGCAGAGTCGGGTCTGTGCAAATTACTCCTTCAGGACAACTCCCTAGCTAGCCCCAGCGCTCAGCTCCTGACAAGTACTACTACCAGGAGACTCTCTCGGCTTTCCTCGTCAAGTGACTCGGCCCATATGCAGCGTGGAGACACTCCTAGGATGAGCACATTCAACCCCATGGGCGTGGGGTAAAATCTGTCCCCCATCACGTTGCTTCGCGCTCCGACACACCATCCCCCCTCGCTTGTGTCGGAGTCGATGTCTCTTTTCATCTCCGAATGTTTCCTCCAGGGAGGCGAAGGTTTACAGTTGCGCGGATCACCCGCGGATCAGGCGAAAGAAAGCTTATTCAGGTCTACCTACTTACGCGAGGGAGGTCAGTTGCAATACATTCTGGAACCTTGAGGCACGGATTACGCTGCCCGACGGTACTGAATAAAACTTGAAAGAGACGGTATCGAAGCATGAAGAAAAAACAGTCAGGCGCGATGTAATGAGCGAAGCACACGCGTCGTGTACAAGTTGGTGTCAGTTAGCCTTTAAGATATAAGGTTAAAGTACGTATACAACCAGGCGGATGAAGCAGTGTAGGATGGGTGGAAAGACGAGAATGGTATAATTGGAATCAAAGGACAAGGATGTCTGGGCCAATAGTGACACCGGCGATCATCTTACTGTGCGCTGCTATCACTGGTGGGACGGTTGAGTTTTCTGGCGCTCGTCGCCCTGCAATGCCCCAGATGGACGGTTGCCACGTTGGTGAGAAGTCATAGCATTCAAGAACGTCTTGGAGTAACCCGTCCCACCGCTGATTCCTGGGACGAATAGTGCCCCGCGATTGTAGGAGCTCCGTTCTTTCCTACGTATATGCGTAGGTTTCGGAAATTCCTCAGGCAGGCCCTGTTTCGGCCCAGGATCGGAGAAGAATATCTTAGGACGCCACTCCTCGCGTTCGTCCATGATGCATGAATTTTTGAACTTTTCGACGAGCGCTTCCTTTCCCCTTCAAGGATATGTGTATTCAGAGACTCGGGCATCGAATAATTTCAAACACAAAAACCTACTGGTAGTTCGCGTAACTCATTTGCAGTACCTTCTCGCTGGAGTACATGTTCCTGTGGCATGGCATCAGGGCTTGTTCCGGCGTCGGGTCGGCTTACCCTTACCATTTTTCACCCAACGTCATCTTTGCGAATCGCAAGAGGTCCTCTACGCCGATGAAGTTGACGAATGCATATCCAACGTTGCATCCTACCGAGTACGCAATCTCAGCGTTAAGAAGCTGGCAGTAATGATTGGTGTGTTCGCACCATTCTGGAAGTCCATTCGCAAGTACAGGAAATCAATGCGCCGAGGACAAATTTTGTTGATGTACGCGATCAGCTCCTTGTCTGTCATTTTGTTTGGGATGTTCTTGATCATGACAGTGGTCCGTGTGTCAAGGCCCTGCTCGATCTTACGAATGTCCAGCTGGTTGTTTTCCGGAGGAACACGCGGAGAAGCTGGGTATGTCGTGGGATATACACGGTTAGAGGTGGTGCCGTATGCTTGATGGCCCAGGGGTGGGGGAGGCGCATGTGGGGGATAAGAATAGGTGGTTGTCTGAGGGGTGGTGTTGTGATAGTACCCAGGCGTGGGCGGAAACGCAGACCATTGGTCTGGTAGGATACCTGGCGCCCCCCACGCAACCCAAGTCCCTGTTGAAGCATCCCAGCATATTGAAGAACAAATGGGCGGCATGGACGACTGTGAGGATGCTGGATATTGCATGCCGTGAGCAAGAGGCGAAGAAACCCAGGGTTGCATAGATGCATCTCCTGGGTATCTGTCGGCATCAGAGAAATAGTTATGAGTAAAGTGTGGCTGCGTTCCAGAACACGGTGGACTACACAGGTCGGTTGCGCCACCGGCCATGTCGGAGGCAGAAGCTTGGGAGCGATCAAAGGCAACGGAGTTCGTGTTGGTGGTTCGCATGTGGTCCGCGTCAGCCACCCTGTGATGCGTGCGAGAACGAACAGCGTCAAAAAAGAGATTGTTCGATCCACGTCTACCAAAGTGATCGGGAGCGAAAGTGCCTGTGTGCTCGTGAGGATGGTCAACGGAAAATGGTTGGTCCATGATGAGCTCGATTCCGTCCGTCGGATAACGAGAGGCGTGTTTCTGACGTTCAGGAATGGAAGATTTATGGCCGTTTGCAACTGAGCCTGTATCCAAATCGGTGGCGTCGGCTCCTTCGTGTTCGCAAGGACTCGGATAGTCGGAGGTTCCTGCGTCGTTCAAAAGAGGGAAGGGAACACCGCTCGGAGTCGTGATCGTTTGCGGCTGCGATAAGTACGTGGAAGCCGTGGGTGTCTTCGGCTCCGCGGAATGTCCACCTCCGAGACGGCCTTCTAGGCTAACCGAATCTTCTTCTGGATCCCGTGGCCCACTAAATCCACCACGTAAGACATCCCGTTGGATGAGCCGGAGTCTCATGTTGTCCACTATTCGTCCATTTAGACTTTCCCATGCCAAGTCCCCCGCACGAATGTCATAGTACTCGACCATGAAAAGCTGACGGATGCACAAAATGGTCAGACGCGAACCTGCAAACGCGGAAATTAAGACGAAAATAGCCTTTGACTTCGAACAGCAACCGAGGGACTGAATCGAAATCCACGCGACGGCCGCACATTACTATACACCTCAGAGTGAGACATACCTGATGTCCTTTTTCCTCGTCCTCCTTCAAAAGCCGGAACGACTTGAGTTCTCCGTACTTTGCGAGCACGCTCTTGAGCTTTACGGGAACGAAGAAGCGAAGTCTACTCCAACCTGAAAAATTATGATCACGCTCTGCTGTCATTCCATCCACCGAGACACAAAATGTGCCCTCCGTGCGTGTCATGACGGCTGAGGCTGACTGACCAAGGAGCTGGGAATATTGTTCAAGAGTTCTGTAATGAGGGACACGATGGAGTCATACCTGTAGGAAATGATCTGGAGCGACGAACAAGCAGGTCAAAACTTCTACCCATGGACTACGAACCGTGATCTCGTGAGACACCCTCTGCTCTTCATCGATACCAGAGCTGCGTGCGTGCGAACCATTAGTCTCTATAAGATATTTGACTCTCTCTGCGTCACGTATGTCATAAAACACGAGGATGATCGCGCGCTTATCCTGAAAGCAATAAAAGATGGTCTGAATGACACTCCCAGTCTTCGAAGCACTCTGCGAGTTTGCCTGAACTGGAGACGAGCCATCCGAAGGCGCTGCTAGCGAGTGGAAATATGGACCGACTACATCCTCGGAGAGGCCATTCGGAACGTTCCCGATCTAATTGAGTGCTATTAGCCTGACCGCGAGTGAGATAGAAAGAGATTCACAATGAGAAAGCGACTTTCAACAGAATCATTGGAGAGGACATTTTCAGAGGGGGACTTCCCATCGCTAGGAGGGTTTAGGTCGGTTGAATCCGGATCCGTACTGTCACTTTTGAGTGAAGAAGCAGGGGTGAGAGGCGGCGTTAGATAGTGCTGGTTCTTGGACTGCTGACGGGACCGTTTGGCTGGGAGAAGGTCTGCGTCTTTTATCGCAAGGTTGGAGGATACGTTTCCCGGACTGAGTGAAGTGACCTGGGACGAAGAGGTTTGTATGACTGGCTGTGGACGTGTCGGGACAGGGTCGGAGGAAATGTTGCGCGCGCTGCGTCACGTGGGAGAGACGGTCAGAGAGGCCCGAAAACGGGCAGAAACGCATCGACGCACCGCAGATTTGGGAGGGAAGGAGAAGGTTGGAGTCGTGGAGGACGAGTACTTCCGCCCGCTGCGAGGCGCAGCGAAGCGGACATGATGAGGGAAAAGGATGAAGCTCGAAAAGGTGTCTGCGCAGGTGAACGATGCTTTAAGAAGGAGAGGAGAGAAGCTGAGTGATGGAAAAGGAATAATCGGGGAATTGGATAGGCTGAACGCGCGATTAATTTGATGGGTCGAGTTGACGTACAGAGAAGCGAAGCTGCAAGAAGAAGGTAGGATCTCATGTACCTCCGCGCATGCACGCGGAATGAAGAATATGAAAGGGGAAACCAGGAAACCAGAGTCAGTCAGGTGGAAACATGAGCGAGACTCCACCAGATGGTGATACAGAGGGTATGAAGGTAGACCAGGTACGACGAGAGAAACGAAGCGCATATGAGTACACTGGGCGGCTTCAAGTTGGAGGAGAGCACACGATATAGCAAGTGCCGCGCCATGCTTTCCCGGGCAGATTGACAATCTTACCAGAACTTGACAACTAGCGTAGACACGGACAGAGCGATCGGTAGTGACGCAAGGATGGAAGGAAAATGTCGACAGAACGGACTATCGAAGTAACGTTGATCTCCACCGGCGACCCCTCCGGAACGGCTTGCAGGTTGTAGAGCGATATCCAAATGACTGAACGGGATCGAATGCTAGTAGGTACGTTGGGTGCTGTCGAACGTAGGAAAATCGTGAAGGGCTGACCGAAGAGAAGAGTGATTGTTTCTCGTCCCCGGAAGTATACCGTGTCTGCCCAAATAACCCGAGTTCTCATTGCAATCCTCCTCAGGAACGTGTCCGTGGCTACCGCAGCAGCTCTCGGATGCCCACCAAACGCCCGATTTCGCTCTATCAATTTCATTTATCACCGGCGAACTTCTGGTTACTAATATTAATCCGCCTACCTTACGCAATCTACTGTGGTGCTTCCGGAGATTTGGGGACATGTCAAACCTGGCTGCCAACTAGAAGTTAGGCAATCGAATGGACCGCTCTCACCACGGTGTTCTATTTTACGACGGGCGGTCGTCGAGAAAGGGAACCTCCGCTCCCAGGGTACGGATCCAAGCCAACTATCGCGCAGAAGGGACCCCATCGAACTCAGCTGTTCCCAAATCCGAAGACGTCAGCGGCTGATAAGTCTCCTGCGCAATCGTTAGACGCGTGCTAATACGGCGGAGCAATATTTGGACCCACTACAACTGCTCAGACGTTTACCGGAAATTAAAAGCAACCCGCCGACAGCCTGAGAACCGTTCTGCGTGTCAAGCTCTGCAGCGCGCGTCGATGAGCCCTGCTTGCAAAGGTCTGGCGGGGAAAAAAAATCAAGACACGACGAATGTAGCGCTTGGGTTGCCTATAGCTAGATCATCTACTGGCCAGCTTCACCACTGCCAGTAACAAGCGGGTCCAGCAAATCAACATCTTGCTTACATAATGTCAAGTCCGAGTATCGATTCCTCAGTCAACCATCAAGTGGAATACCGCTGCCAACCGCGCCAGCATGCCCTTCTATAAGATGTTATGCATATCTGCTCACTTTAGAGAATATGTCTGTTGGCCTGTTCTTTTCCAAGTCCCGACTGACCAACGCAACTGTAGAGACACATCAAAGACTTGGTCACGATGTCTGCGCGGCATGTAATGGACCAAGGTGGAGTCGTGCGTAATATTCAATACTGGGGTACACAAACGCTGCCCCAAGTAATGAGGAGACACAAAAAGAGTCAAACCATTGGAGAGCAAGTTTTCACTTATCGATTTATTTCTGTTTCTTATTGCGCACTCTAGCTATTGGACTATGTACTTTGACACGTCGCCTCGCGCGCTCAATTCGTTGGCTCTTAAACTACGGCAAGACCCTCGTGTCATACGCTGGACCATGCTCAAACAAGGCGAAAAAGTTCAAGACATAGTCCTGCCTAGAGAGAAAACTGTAATTAGATTGGACTACCTCAAACCACCAAAGGAGAGCTCGTGGTCGGACATTGGCTCTCTCTAATGCAGTTTGCTCCCATCGTCGCGTTTCGTATACATTCTGTTCATCTAATGTCTTATAGCCCGTTCATGTTACGCGAGCACTACTCTGACTACGGGATTCCGCATTTTTGTTCTCAGTTCGTACCGGGACTCTCCGGGTGCTTGGCAGCACCCAAGCTTGTCACGAAAATTTGGGAACAAACGACCATTTCATAACACACCAAGCATCTCTCTGAGGGGCGTAGGCCCTTTACGCGCATGTTATCACCAATCGCTGGCTTCACCCATGTGGTCTTAATGAAACACAAACTTGAAATCTAGCTAACAGATTTTGTATGGGAAGTTGCACAGTAATTTACAGACCCCGCTACAGTCTGAGACCTTACGCAGTCGATTACATCGTGTAAACTGGTGACAACGCTAACATTTTTGAGGTCTTCGTCCGCTTTTTTGTGTTCCTGATCCCCCTCAGGACTGGGTCGTCTGACCAATAATGCTTGCATTCCAGCAGCCCGGGCTCCGTAATAATCGCTTTCGGTGGTCAAAATTTTATTATCTAGCTAGACTTGGGGGGACCTGAGCAAACTCACCATTGAAGCTCGTCGCCGACATGTAAGCCCTCGTCCGAGTGGACAGGATTATCAAGAGCTTGCTCGAAGACTCGTCGGAAAATATCTGCGTCTGGCTTTTCGATCCCCTCCTCCTCGCTCAATACAAGAGGCCGCAAAAATGCGGACACCCCGAGGTCGGCGAGTACGAGACCTGTGATGGTTGCGTCAGCAAGGCTGACCACTCTGGCGAGTTAAATACGCTACAACGTACGCGTTCTTGCATCTGAGTTGCTAATCAGTGCTGTGCGAATATTCATTTCTTGCAGCTGGCGCACTGCGTTTCGCTACGCATTAGATATGCCAGGTGGGACTAACTGGAACATGACATACATACAGGAAGTACATCATCGAAGAGTTTGTACCCTTTGCTGGAGCTGAAGCGGTCCATGAGTTGAGACACAATTTCATCCAGGGACGCCTCCACGGCTGGATGTCTCTCGCTGAACCCACGCGTTATCGGTGCGGAAGTAAAATGCTTGCATACCTCGCGGGTTAGCACCAGCCCCTATGGCTGTCCGTTTGATGACCTCAGACCACCATCCATGGGCACCAAGTTGGTCGTGGTAGGCAGGTTTATCCTTTTGTACTTGCCTCAGGCCTCCAAGCGAGTGAGTGAACGTGGGGAAATGGACAAGGAATCTCTTACTGGATTTAAACGAGCGCTGAAGCGCGCATGGACACAGGACGCCAAGGAACGGGGCAAAGACTTCCGAGTACTGGGTGTATATGGGCCTTCTCGGAGTGATTAGGGTGTGGAGGGCGTCGAAAGTGACTAGCCTGATGACCATGACACAGGATGAGATTATGCGGCGGTGGTGTACATAAATAAAAGGGCTGCTGCGTGGTCGTGACCGAGTTGCGTGGCTTAACCACCCGCCCCCCGTGGTCGCAACTTTGACCGTCCGTCCCACTGCTCACAATTAACGCTCGCCGGTCTCGTCCTCCAGTGCAGGTTTTCGACGGAACGCTGCTGCGCAGTTGCGATTGGCGCCGATTTGGATGTCCGGTTCGAAGGTGGTGCGCACCAACACCTGTCTCTGAGGCTCGCTTTCAGGTAGCACACGCCGCAAGCGTCAATCCCCCAAACCCCTCGTTACTCCCCCTCTCCGAACGTTATTATGTCTGATACTCCTGCCGTCGACTCGCAATCCCTCCGTCGCACGCAGTCGACCGGGGACATCGTCACACAACCCGCTAGGGCTCGCATATCTGGGTCCCGGCGCTCGACACAACGCGGTCTAGGAACAATTCCGTCATCTACCACCAACAATGTAGAACCCGCAGAGTAATTCAGTCATTAAATCTCCCCTTTTCGTCATCACTGATAGTTCGCAAGACCGACCCCTTGGCTCAGGCAGGCCGGCCAAACCCCTAGCGGAACCCAACCAGGGTCCGCACAACAACCTGGCCAGCAGCATCCCGGATCATTCTTACAGAGGCTGAAAGATTTGCTGGGTATGGGACCAGATGCATCCAGGACCAGAAAGGCATTGGTGTCGCTAGTCGGAACATTGCTGTACAATCTCCTTCAGGTCAGTCCCTCTTTTCTAGAATCATTATTCTTACCTTGGCGAAACCATCAGGCTGCCGCTGTCATAGCTCTCCTTAGTGCTGCTTCAGTCATCAGGAGTCCGCAGGATCACACGGTCGATCAAATTCATGCTTGCGGTCGGCCCTTGGTTGCTTGGAATTGCCTATGGTTGTTGCGCCTTGCATTGTCATCTGGATTGACATATTGGAACTACCGCCGCATACGGGCAGCGTGAGTTGATGGTGTTCCACTGCGCCCCATGTTTTTCATTATAACTAGAGATAACGCCCTGAGAGAAGACTCCGAGTCTGTGGCTGAGCCAGGCGAAAGTCAGCCAACGCGTTCCGGAGATTCGAGGCATCGAAGACAACAAGACAGAGGGTCACCGACTGCGACAAACTCAGAAGATCCCCCAGTACCCTACAGCCATATCTATGCGCGGTTAGCCAACCCACAGTTTACGCGTAGCCAAAGCTGACTTAGTGTCAGGTTGTCCCTCTTTTTATCCATGTTCACCCTGACATGGTTCTTAACAGCACACATCCTCGAGTATACTTCAGTTAACTCGTGCCGTCTTTCTGCGCCTCTTGTCTGGTGGCTTACATTTGGGATTTTGTGTACCATGTACTTGCTCGTTTTGGAAGTCATTCTCTTCGGTTTTCTTGTATTCATGGTTTTGCCGTTCATTATGGTTAGTCCCCTAACAGGTCCCGCTCTACGTGAAACTAAAACACTCTTTCGAAGCTCTTCTATAGCATCATATTACTCTGCCTCGGTCGTCATCCACTACAGAATCCGCATTACATCAAGCCCGATATTGGCAAGCTCCCCAAGTCGCTCGTCGACCGCATTCCTCTCGTTATATATATCCCTCCCCCGCCCAACGACACATCTGCACCCATTTCTCTTCCAAAACCCATTCATACGTATCCTCCAAAGCCGCCCATAACCATGCCACGGAAAAGATTTGCATTCTTCCGCAGAAAGGTCCCAAAGAGGGATGACATGACGGATCCTAGTGTCAAGGATCGGAGTGCCAAGGTGTCGACGCCCGAGACGATCAAAGCCCCCGAAACATGGGAGGACAACTGGGAACAATGTGAATATCCGTTTGTCAGGCTAGAAGGTAATCGTGCTGCCTGTGCGATTTGCTTAATGGACTTCGAAGAACCGAGAAGACTTTCGGCAATTCAGGAGGATCCCGATAAAGAGAATGTACCGACCCTACCGTCGACACCTCGCACAGAAGAAGCAGTCATTCCGGTTGAAAACATCACCGAGGAAGATCGAGATGCACTACCTCGTCTCGAGGATGCTGGTGAAGGTCCACAACCATTGCGTTTACTGGCCTGTGGTCATGTCTTCCATGTAAGTAGCCTCCGTATTCCAGACATCCCTATCTCTGAGTCACCGCTCAGAAAACTTGCATCGATCCCTGGTTAACTGACGTTTCTGGTCGATGTCCTGTTTGTCAA
>JBBPTU010000627.1:0-20290 GCA_038094295.1 Tylopilus aff. beelii | reverse complement strand
CGTCGACCACACCGGAAAACGGGAGGATCAGGCGAGGCTTACCATGAGACGCAGGAGATCAGGTTGCTCATCGTAACCCGAGTCGATCTCATATCTTGCCACTGAATTTTTTATTCCGCCCATCATCACGTGACATTTATAACACGAAAGGCCACGTGCGTGGCAACACCCGCTACGATACTCCAGTAAGGGATTGGAAGCCACTCGCCAATATATTACTGGCTTCAAGCATACAGCTATCTCAACATTGTATAGAAATTTGTGTGATTTATGATAGGTGCCACCTCGCTGCGGTGCTTCGCACCTGCGCTCCGTGGCACCGTACACTATTGACCATCGTTTCGCTGAGAGGCGTAATGAGGGAACAACACGGGTACCTCTGATAGATACAACGAGTTGACCCGGGGATGAGTGTGTGAGATTAGCACGGCGACGTCGTGGCAATCGCGCTATCGCGAACATCACAATGTCGCCGTGATCACCTCGCGATGCGCGTCGTTGACGCAGTGATCGTTGCGACCTCATTGCTGTTGCTGCTCGACGGCGTAGTGGTGGAGTCAGCGCAGACGTATCGTCGCGGTTGGCGGCGCGGTGGTGGCAGTGGGGTCGCTGCCGCGTCGTCGAGATCGACAACGCGGTGGCCGGATCAGCGTGGGTGCGTCGTCGTTGTCGTCGACGCGGTAGTTGTGGCAGCGAGGTCGCCTCGCTGTTATTGCTGCTGCGTCGTCGTCGTCGATATGGTGGTCAGGTCGGCGGACGCGTCGTTGTCATTGATGACGCGGCGCCAGTGGTGGTGGCAGCGAGGTTGCTGTCGCTGTATCGTTGAAGGAAGCATGCCGAAGCTCGACCTGCATTCATTATCACCGACAAACCAGGAAGGAGATAAAAACACCCCTAAGAAAATAGGAGAAAGAACAGCAAATTGCAATTAAGCCGTCAAATATGGAACACTGATAAACATGGAACAAATAGTATCCATGGATACTGTCCGTATCATAGCAACGGCCATTTAGGCCCCCCCTCCAAAAACCCACTACTGACGTAGCGGGAATATAGGATAAGTTGAGGATTCCCGCGTGGTTATGGTTTAGAGACATCGTCGCGTTATCGCAGACCCATCTCATCAGTCGCGCTTGTCGCAGACTCCTCTTTGCCGACACACTCGCTCGTCCTACGTACCTCGCTCGTACTATTCAAGACGCTTCCTCTGGACCTTAGGTCCTCATTCCTTTCGGCGACGGGTATCCATATATCACCCGCGCTCCCATTCTCTTTGTCAACGGGCTTCGCTCGTGACATCTCGACTCAGTCTCTGTACGTCTCAAAGAAGGAGGGGAGCGCGAGTTACTAGAGGGATCATTTCTTCTATGATTTAGTCAGTGTCGCCCCCATGAGGCTTCTTGTTGTCGGTTTACTTTGTCTTGATGCAATGAATGCGAGTTGGGTGTGTCAGCGTTGCCTCAGGCCGCTATGTATTTTGGAAGATTTAGTCTCAGCGACCATCAGCCATCGCCACGTCTCGTGCCATTTCCTCGGTGTCGTCGGCACATCCACTTGTGCTGACGCTGTGAGACGTCCTTCAAGGGAAACCCGGTCATTCTCATTAAATGTGTGAAGGGACTGCTAAGATCACGGGTTCCAGGGGTGAGTGGTACATCGTCCCTTCTGCTATTCACTTTCATTATGCGACCAATGCCGTTACGCGAACGAAAGATGCCTGTGAGGGAAGGCGTTCTCTATTACTTTGCGCACGTCTCCATTACCTTCTGCCGCGTCGTATCCACTGCTACACAATTTGTCTTGACTACCCATCGTCGTCCATTCGCGAAAAATAAATAATTCCACCGACATACGGGTTACACACTGGCACGTCAAGACAAACAAGAAAGCTCTACCACGATCGACGTTGCGAGCAAGCCAAGAAACGATCCAACTAGTATACCACAATTAATTCGAGTACACTTCCCGCTGGCTCGTCCCGTCCTCCCGCAGTGCCCCCTCCAGTTCGATGCCTTCTGTTTCATCGTTCCGTTCAGCATCCGCGAACATGATTGCGGACCTATTTGCATCGCTGCTGGATGACAACCCGAACCCACTGTCGAACCCACTCGCACGTCTCCCCTGGACATCGCGCGCGTACAACTCCCGGATGCCTAGGATGAATCGAGGGACGAGGGGTAATAAGAGCACGCATTGCAGGATGAATGCCACCAGTTCTATACAGCCCAGCTCAAAGAACGAAATGTTTGTAGGGTAAAGAAGTGAAAGTATGGGGGACCACAAGGGAGGCCATCCGGCACTGATGCTAACCAGAAAGATGCTGTGACAGAAGGTTGGTTAGCTCGTCTGTTAATCGATTACAGAACTAGGTGGCAGCGGATGGCACAATTGAATGGAGACGTGGTCTGACGTACGCGAAGAAATAGAGCATGCCCTGCTTGACAAACATGCTCATGTACCGATTGATTTCCCATCGCTCTGTTATTCGGTACGTCTGAACCAATTCCTTTACGAATTGGGCGACCATTAAGACGCACAACGCTGTATTATGTATCATTAGAAGAATATTGCTTGCCATCGATCCTCCGAGGAGAGTCGACTCAGCAGCTTGAATTAATCTGCAGCGTGGGGTTGGATACACAAAATAACCTGTATGACGGCCAGAAAGTAGTACATTAGTGCACTGTCTGGTGTATACCATTTACTCAGCTAGTAGCTACGTACTCCAGTCCTGCATTTGCTTCGGATTTCCGTATGCAACATCAAAGACCACGAAGGAAATTATTTCCGAGGAAAATAAGATGAGGAGAAAAATGAGGATTAGTCTTGATCGTTTGTGCACTGCCCAGACACGGAAGATCATGACCACTACAGGTAAAATTAAAACGACCTTCCTCCAAAACTCCAGCTGCACTCACAATCGGCGGCACAAAGAAAGACAGTAAAGGCCACAATCTTCACAATCAACAGGATTTCACCTCGAAAACAATGAGACATGAGATAAGCTGGCGGTGCTTCCTGGGTCGTACTCACATTGCCTATTTGATAGCAAACTATACCATGAATTCTAAGAAGTAATCGCGGAATAAATGCTCACAGCTGCGCATAAATTGTTTAGAACACGTGTAAGACGTCAAAATGAGAGGGGTTATACCTTTTCAGTGGTCGGGGCGAAGCTTCCCACTCCATAAACTTAAAATAATTAATTTCAATCGACTCCGGGCTTAATGTGAGACGCACCGGCAGACAGGCATGCTCCGCTGCTTAGTAGACCATCAAGTGTTAGCTTTTTTTGATTGTATGTACTCTGTGCGAACGATTTACTCACAGAATGCCACACAAGCCTCCGTAACGAACCTACTAGTAGCATTGGTAGAACAATCGTCAGCTTGATCCAGGTCTTATCTTGGAGGCCTTCACGCACAAGAGCGAATAGGACAGACACCAACGTCCAGGGTTTCGTCTATGGCCCTATCAGAAATGTGACATGCTGTTGTGGATGAGTCTGCTGACCCAAATGTATTCCACCTCCACAAATTATCAGCGATGAAATCAAGGATATAGATGACAATAATCATACCTCGTCGGCGAATGTAAGGACTGAGATGAATGTATAATTTACCACGTTATATTTAATGACAACTATTGTAGAACCCACCGTAGTCATACCCGACAGCAGTGAGAACCACGACTACAAGAAGTCATGACGCCGGTGGAACATACTGGCAGGTGAGATGAACATACGATTTCCATAGCTATCCAGAACGTTCAACAATGTGTCCACTATCATATAGTTACCCGGGTCGAGCGACATGGTCCTCGCTGCTTCGAGCTGGACAAAGAAACAGGAAGGGAGGAAATTCTATCCGGCAAAAAAGAGCACTGGCAGGCAAACACCTTTATAATGAAACTTACACCACATGTGCCAGTGATAACCAGTACTATGCACACAGGGCTGCACTGCCTCGTGGTTAGATCACTCTCTCACAATTTTGTATGGACACTGTCTCACCAATGATAGATCCATAGATGAGGCTGCATGCCTGTGTATGCAAGTCCACCCAAGACTCTACTATTCCATAAAGCGTACCAGCCTGCCGAACTGATGCCAATCCCGGCTTCTTTTCAGAAATGGGAACTTTGATCTTTCGGTCATCACATGCCATCTATCTCATCAGCAACATCTGGTAGGACGGGGTCAAAATAACGGAGTTAGATACTCCTGTGTGAAACTATGAAAGGGGATACCTGCACTCGGAGTGCTAACGAATCAAGCAACCTAGTAAGGCCACCAGTGCGTAATCATTTCTAAATTCCTACGGATGTAAAATAAATATTACAAAAGCTAAGGGCAAGCTCCACGAAAAAGTATCATGATGCCCGAGATTCAGAATTCGTATATAACACGATCCAAGAACCACGTCACGTACATAGCCAGGGGTAACACGACGGGAACCTTGATCCGTCCGGCATTGATGTTCCCCTCATCGAATTTGAGTTGCCGGAAGTCGCTAAACGTCGTCCCGGGTCGGACGAATCGGATAGCTTGTTTGCAGAGTTCGTCGTTTTCCGTAGCCTAAGTGGAACCGGTGTTTAACCGTGATGGTTTGTTCAACCCGCGGTCGGGTGCGGCTTCTAGATTGTTCGCATAAACTAATGGGAATATCGGATTCATGAGCGGGCAGAAGGATGGTTAGAACATTATACGTACCTTAGTCGTCCGCGAGCTTGATAAAGAAGCCAACAGCTGAGGGGCACGTCGGCGTCATACGCGACGGGAATAGTTTCTGCTTGTGAGTTCATTGTGGCAGGTCTCCGGGCCTGATAAGCGATGCAGTGAGCTGTGCGAAGTGAAGTGCGTGTCAAGGTAGTCTTAGAGGGTCTCTAGATATGACGGCATGCACCTAGCATATTTGGCGACATTGGTAGAGTAGGAATTGTACTCGTCGGGAGTCGGGGGAACATATTCCCGCTACCCCATGGTAATGGGTTTAGAGACGATCAAATGTTGGCGGGGAGAAAAATTGCTTGGCAGTTAGCCATATTTAGAACGCCATCTATCTATATCGGGTTGTATATGACGCAAGTGACTGACAATTGGGTGACTATTTTGTACGTTTATTGTTTGACGAGTCTAAGTTTCCGGCTGATAGGCTTGTGCTGGACTCGGAAAAATGGTTACACAAAGTACTACTACCAAATAGTAGGTCGCCAATCCGAGGGAAATTCACCCTTCCATTTCAACATTGACTCATCCCGCAGATTCCTTCATCGAGTTCAGCCATCTCTAGCAAACTTACTCTCATAGATCCCGATCCTGATTGGCACCTTTATATTGCTGAAGAAAGATCACTGTCAAGTTAACACGACGAACTCATGCGAGTTGCACATGTTCTGTGCGGGTCATGGATTCTTACCAAAGCTACTTGGCTTCGAGAGGTTTTTCGGCGCAAAGGATCGTCAGGAGGGGCTTTGCCACACTATCTGTAAAACAAGTATCGTCTATCGTTTCAGATACAAGTTGACATAGCGATAACTAAAACGATACATATAACTTAGGTAACGCATCCAAGTGGTCAAGAATCTATACCAACCCTCCGCCCCCCATCCGGACGGTATCCCATAACACCCTACCCACTTCGCCCCAGAGTTTGAGTAGGACGGATCCCCCACGCGCATCAAACAATCTCCGCTTCACTTGGTCCGCTGTGGATGCTACTGCTGGTGCTGCTCGCGTGCGCCGTGATCGAATGACGTACGATACCACTGGCAACAGGAGGAAGAGCAAGGCCAGTGTGGTGAGGCGGTGTGTGGTAAGGTATGCGCGAAGGAAATCCCTGATCAATGCAAGGGTGCCTGGTGAATGTCCCGTGGTTGCCACAGCCGAGCTTGGTGAACCTCGGCGCGTGCTAGAATGAGAATGCGCGCGCGGCGTGGATTGTGGGGCTTTTGGCTTTGGCCGCGAAGGCAATTTGGTCACTGTTACGTCCGAGGCGGTAGATGCGGAAGACCCCGAGCGGTGCCTTTGGCCGAGTTTCGAGGGGCCATTAAGAGGGACCGCGGTGCGGTTTGATACGGTCGAGAGAGATGAGCTGGATGAGGATGCGGACGGCGAGGGCGAAGGTAAACGAAGGGTATTGATGGGCGGTGTTTGAGCGGCCTTCTCTCTCATGGCTTTCTCGAGGGACGCTTGAAACTCCTGCAGGCCATATTAGTACGAATATACCCAGTGCGCGAGCGTCGACTCACCGTCCTTTTACTTGGTGACAGCTCGACCTCATATGCCAGAAATTCCTTAGCATAATCCCATTCCCCAAGGCGCGGCAAGACATGCAGACAATATAACTCCAATACCTTCTCGTACGCCTCCCCAGTTGATGGAATGAAGTCGTATTGCCCCCGGTTGGACAACCAATCCTCTATGATTTCTCGACCGGCAGCCGGACAGTTAACTTTTAGGCTGGATCCGATATGAGTGATCAAAACTTGATGGGGAAGAAACGCGGACGTAGGCGTCCGGGGTAACGATGACGGGGTGAAAAGGACAAGTGAGCGCGCATGTGACGTGGCAACAAATGACTGGGGCGACAACAGAAGCAGCTCGCGCAGCGCACCCGGCAGGGTAGCACGGTCTGGCGGCGACGTGAACACCGTAGATTCGAACGTGATCCGGAGAATGTCCCATTTACGACGATGGACATCAAATGAATCTGGCTCGGGTGCACTGGGTGGCTGCAGCAGGGCGAATGCTGAAGTGATTAGGGTGGCCGTGAGGACGACGTCGCGGTGAAGAAATGCCTGAGCAGCCCTGTTATAGAGTGATTGTAGGGTTGCCTCTGCTGACGACGAGGTCGAGTTTGGGAAGTGTGGCTCGAGACTGGCTTTGAGGGGCAACAAGCCCTGCGCTGGCATTGTAGCCCTTGTCGTTGTCGTTGTCGTCGCCGTCGACATTGGCCTCGACGCGAGTGCAGGCACCTGATTGTTGGTGGAAGGGAGACAAGGGTCTTGTCGCGGGTCGGCTCTTTCCGAACCGGGAAATCGGCCCACATAGTCCCCGACGATACGCTGCCAGTGTGCTAGTCCCAAGGAAACTCTACATCCAGGAAATTAAATGTTGTCAAGGGAAGTGTTCAACCTAATATATGTGTAGCATTGAACTGGTCCCGCGGAACATGAAAATTGCTCGTGTCAAGTGACGTCATGCACAGTAGACATAAGTCATCCCGGATTGACGGTCATGAGTTGGAGACTGGTTTGCCGTCTTACAACTTGAAGTGTTGTGCATCAGGATACTAGATACTAGACATGCACACCACTGGGCCCATAATATGCACCCGAAGAACCTTGTCCGAACATCATCCTTCCTACCCCGCTCATCATTCGCCAGACTCTATACACCCAAATCGCTTGGGGTCGGCACTCGCATCGATGGCTGTGGAATAGCGTCTGAACGCCAAGTTGATTGTGGAACGTACAAGTATACAAGGTATTACATCGGATGCATAATGTAGAACCACCACTGGGTTAGAATCACCTCTTCCAGCTGCTTTCCAAGTTCATGGGCGCCTGCAGGAGCGGTACCTCCGTCAAGAGAGAGACCAGTCAAAACGAGATGTTCCGAACACAGTGAAGGGCACCCAAGCGTCGCTTTAGAGGACGGGAACGCGGACAAGGATACGGAAGAGCTTCACCAAGCCCGAACTTTTGAGTCCTCGGATTGTTGAGGAAAACTTGTTGCGCTTGTTGACACTTATATCGTATACTGTACAGTTGCTTTGTAAGCAATTCTCACCCTTGTCTACTTTGGACCTCGTCCCGCTAGCCCGAAGCTGGTGAAGGTGTCATCAATTCTGTATTTAGAATGCCACCTGAATTTCGACCTTGGCACGCGTGCCATCAAGAAACAAAGCGGTTGATCTTGCCACACGAGGTGGTCAATTTTCCGCACTGCCAGCCTTTGTGGTACGGACAGCCTAACGTGTCTCATCTCACCTCGGGTAACCTGGCCGCGCGGTGCTGGTAGCCTCGCACTCCTCCCTTTCATCTCACCACTCCGGTTGTGATTGACATGGATCTGCAAACATCCGGACATTCACCTTTTGCTACCCATAAGCAGATCCAACGCTCTCCCAGGACAAAGACAACGTGCTGTTGCCATATCACTGAGAGATGGCCGTCAAAGACGCATCAGAAGTAACCCGCTCATGGCCTGTGGATATGATCGAGTCCATAACCGGGATGGTTGTGGTCCTCAGCATTGGAAACATTTTGTTGTTCGTCCAACGCAATCAGGTCCACGCTTTGAAGAGTCTCGAGATATAAATGCAGTCAACTTTCTCCCCTCCGAGTAAGACCACCAACCTCGCTCCATGGCTCATTCGAACTTCCAGTCGTATCCCTTGCTGTTCCCGAATGAGGGACAGCGAATCCTAATATCCTCGTATTCCTCCCTCGCAAACGCGCTTGGCACAGACCCTGGATATGCAAGTCAACAGGGACGAAGGCCCCCTCCAGCGGATTGCGACGCGGTCATCGACAAGCAGGCCATTTACCTAGACAGACCACCTGTCAGCAACCCATTATACCCATACCCAGCGCGCAACGTCTTTAATCCTGGCACTTACCCTGCGAGAACACCGTTATCGGTTTCCAACGGGAGGCTACAAAACAACACGAACCTCGCATGGGGCGAAGATAGCGGCCTGCAGGATCTATCCACACTATCGCCATGGTACGACCGCCTGCCACAGCCGTACTTCGTGGAAGCAGATAGACCTCATGGGTGCCAAGCTGGTGTCGAGTTTCCGCCAATCCATTTCTTGCGCAAGGGAAACAGAACGCCATACTCTCTCTGGGATCTGTTGACCATGAACACCATGCCAGATTTGGTGGCTGGCGATACACCCGTATTCGCCCATAACCCTGAGAGTTGGATCAAGATCAAGTTAATTGTATGAGTTATCCTTCTTGACCCAAGGAGTACTCACCGTGCACCACACAGTGGCCTGGCTATTCGTGCTACCCGTTTGAAAAACGAATATCTATCAAAGGAAGTTCCCCCATGACGCCAACCTTGTTACTGACGACGCTCGCATATCACATACACGAATTCGTAAGACATATGAATGTATGTTTCAGCTCTTGGAAAGGCAATATCTTCCTGACCGTTGCTTTGCTTTTATTTCGCAGAACGAGGGTGTTATTGTCGAACCTGGTGAAGAACGATGGGCAGTCACGGGGATATCGGGCGGCGCTCTAGCCATGTGGAAAAATTGCGTCATTGCTTCTTTGCAACACCGAGCAGGTAGTACATGGCAGCCGGAGATTTATTATCTAAAAAGTGGTCACGTCACCGGCTAGTAGTTGAATGCATGTAATCGTCGCCTGTGCAATGTGTATACGTCTTGAGGGCATCCCAAAAGAACGATAGGATGGGGGTCGCACAAGCGATTAAATCTCCGGAGGATCGCTCGAAAGGAATTGGTGCTCAATGGAAACCTCTGTCGCAAGTCGTGAGATTTCAGAGAATGCTGCCTTGAGGGAATCCAAGTCTGCATCGAGGCTCTCGGCGCGGTTTTTCATCTGTTAGAGGCAAGCTGAAGTGAAGCAACAAGAAATATTGTTTTACATACCGTTGCAATGGTGTCACTTGCTGCAATGAGCTCGTGATGGTGACCGTATACGAGAGACTGACGGTCGCTTTCTAGTTGCCGAATCTCTTCTCATAGTCTCAGTACTCCGTGGTCATACGACAGGGGAATATCTACCTGCAAGAAGCTCATTCTCGCGCTTGAGCAGTGCAGGGAGAGAAGATGTCGTGATCAGTTGGTCGTAATAAGTCTTTGCATCGAAGGCAGGCGAGTCTGACATCGCGACAATGTCAATATCGCTCAGACGGGGCTAACGTGTGAGTATACCCATGTTCATCGGGTCATTGCTATTCCCGGGAACTGGTGGAGGCGGACCGACACCGAGACCATAGTGTTTCCTCAGCAAGTCCATCGCGCGCGTCTTGCCTGATGATCCGGGAGGTGTCATGGTCCCCTGGGAGATCGACTGGCCGAGTCCAGGACTCGGACGGTGCTGAAGCGAAGCCGGTGGAGTCGTCGCACGGAGCGGCGACGACACTACCCGCTGTGTCGACGGCCTTCGCTGCTTGGTCGGTGAGGTCGTTGCGGACATAGTCGCGATCACGTGTCCCGGTGCAGTCATCCATCGCACTTTACACATTACTCTACGACCACTTTCATGGCTCTCGTTGGCAACGAGTGGTTGGTCGCGGACAGCGAGGACGAGGACGCGTTTGCACAGCTGCCTCCCGCAAACGGCTTCGGTGCATCGGCAGCAACCCGCGACGGGCCCTCATCTGAAGGTATGCCGCAATCGTGCCGCAGTCCGCCTGGCTCCTAACACCACCTTCTAGTATCTGCAATTCAGACTGCCGACTTCACTTCAGACCAACCTTGTACTCCTCCACGGGGTCCCCAGTCACCATTGGCGGCAGGCGGGTCTCTCTTCACACCACCACCACCGGCAGGGACGGACTTGACCATCGGTGACTTCACGAGCGTCCCTTCAACATCTATCGCACCATTAGCAGTAGTCCCAAGACCGCGACCAAGGCCACGAGTGGTGATAAAGAAAGCCGCGATTTCCGAGCCTAATGCCGATGCGGCAAACACGTCATTCTCGCACATTAGTGACCTGTCTACCCCGGCGACAAGACGAACAGATGATAGCATTCATCCTGCGACGTCCACATCGTTTGGTCTTTCCGATGCGGTCGACGATATATTCTCGTTTGACATCGCGGAGCGCGCCAAGATGCGTTCAAGAAAGTCACAGACGTCCAAGAAACCCGTAAAACCCGTACCACAGATAGCTGAAGTCATCGAGTTAACGTCAGACGAGGACGAACTCGCTTTGAAACCGACGAAGCGCCAGAGGAAACAGGTTGACCCAATCCCAAAGCCCCAGGTGCAAACAAGACCACGGCCAAAGCCAAGACTGAAGGTCAAACCAGCAGCTGCGTTACCAAGTGGCACACCACCGAGCTCAACCGTAGCTCTGGACCCTCTAGCATCGGTACTACCTCCACGCCATGAGTCCTCTCCCCAACTGCCAGCATCCACATTGCCTACCATCCCCCCATCAACCCCACCTCAGGCTCGTGAGCTCACGCCCCTCTCCTCTCCTATAGTAACTACCCGGAAACGTAAGAGGGTCTGTCCATTGATCGCCGAGGACGACGATGAAATGGACATTATCCGTGGCGACCCTACTAGGGTTCCTTCTTCATCCGCAATGCCTCCACCCTTTTTCGCTCCTCCATCGTCCTCGGTGCCTACGGATTCTGGTATTGAACTTCCGCCTGACGAGCCGGTTAGCAGTCGAGGAAGAAAAAAACAGGGACCATCCGGGAAAAAAGGAACCCAGAAGAAGACGCAGAATAAGGGGAGGAAAGGCAAAAAGGGAGAAACTACTGCTGTTAACGAAATAGTCGAGAATTCCACCGGGGTGACTCAGGAACCTTCTACCTTAGCTACGCACCAAAGTCTCATAGAAGAACCCCTGGCTTCGGTCAAATATACGGGTCCTGCCGAGAAGACCTCGAGAAATCGAAGTATGGAAAAGGGAAAGGCTAGGGCGATCGATTCTGAGGAAGAAGACGAACTGGCCTTACTACCAAGGTCCGGTGCTGGTCCCTCGCCGTCTGCAGGTGAAGGAGCAGGTGGAAGCAAGGTATATTAATTGTCCTTTCCACACCAGTTTACTCATATATTGCAATCTAGGAAAATTTGCGACCAGATGATCCCAGCCCTCCTAGAGCAGATCCGCCTCTCAAGCACACACCAACACCTAGTCTCTATGTTCGCGGCTCTCCAGTCAAACTCAACTCAACGCCCATGTCTGAGCTCATTCGGCGCGTGAACTCACACCCAAGTTCACCGTTTCCTAATGTCTCTCGAACATACTCACCATTTTTAAAATCTTCCCGGACGATGCTCTCGAGAATCGCCCCCCTTCATCCAAATCGTCGCACTCCCCCACCCCCACTGCCTCGCCCGCCTCCTCCAAAGAAAAGTAAGAAGCAGCTAGAGATGGAAGAGAGAATTGAGGAGGAGTTGGTCGAGACTGTTGATGGTTGGTCTTGCCTTACTGATGACGAGAGAAAGGCTCTACGAAAAGCGAGGATCGACGCCGAAATGGGTTACGAAGAGTGAAGGTAGTTGTGGTTTTCTTGTCGCTGTATCTCAGCTTGGACTCTCATTTCCCGGTCCCTTCGAGGTTGGCTTGCATTATTAAACCGCTTTGTATGTAATAACGTTGATTTGTGATAGTGCTATCGTGTGGTTCTACTAGTACCAGTGCAACCTGAGTAATTTCTAATCCCCATCCAAAACCGAGCCATGCGCGTGAGTTTCCATGTCGTCTCTTTCGCGATACTGAAACATTAATGATGGTGCGATGGTTAACTCTGACAAGCATCCGAGATAAGTCTCAGAATTCTGCCTCTACATTCCCTCACACTCGCATCGTCGAGCTCCTCAAACTCCGGCATGGCTTCTATCAACCTTGCATCCGGAAATCCCTCCACTACTCCAGCGGCTGCAGACGCGCACGTCCTTTTCCACTCCGAGCCTCTGAACTCTCTTTCCCCAACCCGCATCACCACCACCCCCACATCCAACCCTTTTCTACAAAAATCAACATAGATCTTGTTATAGATCTTCCAATGGGCATTGATCCTGATTTTCTTTGCGTCGATACAGAACAGAACGAAGTCGACGCCAGGATTCTTGCTGCGTAGAAAGTTCTTTAGCTCACGATCGGCGTCAGGCAGGATCCTGACGACTTTGAGCATGCGGGTGACCGGAGCGGTCCTGTCCGCCCCCTCGTTTAGCCCCCTCGTATCCCAGATGCAGTATCTGGTCTCTCCGTTGACCACATCGTATTGCGTTGTCCGCGTGGTGCACGGTCTGACGTTGTTGTTGACTTCGGCGATTTCCTCGCCCTTGAGCACGTTCACCAGGGTGCTCTTGCCGACGCCAGTATTGCCAACGAGAGCAACGCGTATGGTGCGTTCGTTCTATCGTGGGTCAGCATCGACGAATGCAGCAGATGAACGCGAAACTGACCAACATCTTTCAGTTCAGGTAGCTTTGGCGTCCACTAGTGCAGGGCAAAAGTTATGGTGTGGTTCTGGGACTGGATAAACGTCTAGATGTGGCAGGCCATTTCGCCACCATGAGGATTCCAGCAGGCTGCCGCGGTGCCACGCCGCAGGCTGCTTGGGCCCATAGAGTTATGCTTGGCCGTCGAATTCCCCGATTTCCACGGTCATCTACTGCAAGACATCGACTTTCAACGGAAATCACACATCTTATAGTTTAAGATCAACGCAAGGACGGAGTACCGGGCTCGAGTCTAATGCGGTCACTAGAACGAACTGTACCTGCCAGTGGTATCGTGGAAAAGTAAAGAAAAACTCAAGCTCGACAACAAAGCCGAAGGACGAGGTTTCTGAGAACCAAAGAGTCCTCCGTATACTCCTTGGAAGATGTGTCACGGAATCGTCGTACTGTCAATAAAATATCTGTGGTGTTTTCGAGCCCGATCCCCAAATTCAATGCTTCGAGCTGCTCCTTGCACCTCTCTTCCCACTCTGCCGCAAAGCCCGGAGTCATTTGGGTGATCACGATCACCGGTTTGACTTTCCTATTGCAGTACTCGACGTAAACTTTGCGAAAATGCTGCCAATGGATGGGGACGTCAATCTTTGAGGCATGAATGCACCACATGAGGACAACGATGGGACCAGATCGCAACTGCTCTCCATCTTTGAGGTCACCAAGGCGCTGGCGACAGATGTTTCTGAGATCACGTTCAGATTGGCGTTTTGGGAATAGTCCGAAGCCTTGCTGGCGAAGCCAACTAGCGGCCGTGTCCATAAGGTTTGGGTGATCCACCGCCTCATCGAGGCCCCGCGTGTCCCAAAGGCTGCATTGTAGCGACTTCCCTTCGATCTGCAGCGATGCCGTGTGCATGGTGGTCTCTATGGGGCAAGGTCTGACGTCGTTTGATACTCTGGCAGCCTCGGTAGAACCATCGCTGGCACCAGTGATCATATTGATCAGGGTACTTCTTCCAATGCCAGTTTGGCCAGCCAAGAGAATATTGATGTCGTGCCTTCTTCTAGTCCTGGCATTCTGTCGAGGCCAGAGTCATGTCACACTCTCAGAGTTCGACAGGTCCCTACTCACCTGGGCTGCTGCCGTACTAGGTTTATGTGGATGCATCTTGGGTGTGGGATGCAGTCGTCAAGTGTTCAGACAGCAGGGTGGAGGGAAGTATAACCCTCTGTACACGAGGCAGATGCTCCAGATATATCACGGCCCATCAATTGATGACGCCGACGCGTGCCAGAATAAGATGCGCCTTGCATAGAATCAGGTGATTGCCAAGGTCCTCCTCGAGTTGCGGTGATATAGCGAGTGTAAGAACGCAGTCAACGATACGTCCGTGAGTCGTCTTCCCAGAATCTGGTATAGCAACCGGACTCGGGGTGAAAGTGGTCCATGCACATAGACCCTGCGAGCAAAACGGTTGTCGAACCTGAAATGTACCACTTGCTCTGCCAGTGAGATGGCCCACGCTCAGGACCCAGGCGACCATTGCATACTGGTGTGTCTTCAATTGTTGATGTGTAATGGATTGATGTAGGATTCACTGGCAAAATTCGCGGTGTTGACCTGCCAATGCCACTCCCTGCCAGTGGCCTTATTCATTCTTCCACCAGGCTACGCGAGTCTCCTGTGATCATTCGTCGCCGGCGGAACACCACTCCTTTGCAGCTAAGACCGCTGGAATATTTAATACAACAATACGCCTGCCTACCTTGTATCCTCACGGCTAGAAAGCTAAAGGCATATGTGAACAGTACCAACATCCTCTCAGGAAAAATTAGAGATAAGCCTCAGAATCTTACTCCTGCAGTCGCCCGTATCCTCGGCCCTCTCAAATACTGGCACAGCTTCTATCAGCCTTGCGTCAAGAGACTCCCCGACCACCTCCCTTGCAATACTCTCGCACGTCCCCCTCCAGTTCGTATTTCTGGTACTCCGATCCATTCGGGTCACCACCACCCCGACATTGACTCTTTTTCTGCAGAATTTGACGTATATCTTGTCATAGTTCTTCCATTGAGCATTAACTTGTATCTTCTCCGCCTCGATACAGAAGAGTATGAGGCTAATTTTGGGATTTTTTCCGCGCAGAAACTTCCGAAGCTCGTTATCTGCGTCGGGAACCACTCTGAGGAGCCTGAGGAAGCGAGCAATGGGTCCTATCGCTCCCTGTTCTGAGGCTTCATTCAAGCCCCTCGTATCCCATAAGGTGTATCTGGAACCCTGGTGCTCGATGTCGTAGGAATCCGCTTGTCTAGTACACGGCTCGGCATCGTTGTTTACAGTGGCACGATTTGAGCCAACGAGTACATTTGTTAATGTACTCTTTCCCGCCCCAGTCATGCCGACGATGGCTATATGCTTGGTGGGTCTACTCTGTTCGTTGACAATGCTGAGAGTCGGGAATATGGATACACAGGATATACAGACCTTTACTGTCATTCCACTGCAATCTGAACAAATACGATGGTGAGTGGATGTGGCAAGGGTTATTCGTCCAGGGATTGTAGGGACTTAATTACTTAGTCGAGCTCTCGTTGCGTGCGCCAACCATCAGGCATCGCCGTGTTGGGAATACAGTGCACGCCACAGGGTAAGCCTCGTCCCGTAAATCATGGACATTATGAAATATTTCTTTACAACTGCGAGTGGATTTATGTAGGTAAGTGTCATATCAAAAGTAGTTCTGTGGGTACCATACTGATTGCTAATGGCTAGATCAGGTACCATAGGTCAGGCGATTCCGCCTGCGGGTAGAAGAAAGCAAATATGTAGACTAATTTCAAGAGGTTATTGATCAACGTCTCATAAGTTCCGAGATGAGATCTCTGAGAGCCTTGGAATCTTCGCCATACTCGAGGGAAGATTGAATTCGGTACCTCCTCACCGTTCTGACAGGAATATCGACTCCCAGATCCAACCGCTGGATCTGTTCACTGCACCTCGCCTCCCAGTCAGTCGCCTTTGGGGGCCCTCGAGTGACCACAACTATCGGTATGGCCTTTCTTTCGCAATACTCCACATATACTTTGCGGAATTGCTGCCAATGGACGTCGACATCAATCTTTGTAGCGTCAATACACCAGATAAGGATTGGGGTCGCCAGCCTAATCCGGTCCCGAAGAGTTTCTTTCAACTCACGGGCTTGCTGGGATGCTAGCTGGCGAATCTTGTCCAGAACCTTGGCCATGAATGAACTCTGAGCGCCCGCTGCCTCGTCGAGGCCTCGCGTGTCCCAGAGTTGACATCGCAGGTCTGCGTTCAGTGACATCGGATAGGATGTAGGTTGTATGGTACACGGATGAGCATCGTTCGATACTTTGGCCGCGGTCTTAGACCCGTCTTGGACGCCCAAGATCATGTTGATCAGCGAGCTCTTGCCGACGCCTGTCTGGCCAACGAAGATGACATCGGTTTCAACATAGTGCTGGTTCTGCTGAAAGTAGGGACAATATTCATAGAGCTATCGAACGACGGAGTCCTCGGACTCACCATTCTACCCGCAGGAGTCGAGATAGTACCAGAAGCGAACACGTATTCGTGCGATCGGTGTGGTAAAGGGCGTGACGATGCGAAAACTTTCGGGTGCACGGTGGACGCCAGTCGCCAGTTGCACACGAGGCAGATCCATATCGGCGATCACTGTGGCCCAATCCTCTATATGAACCATTTGGAGATGTTTGTTCTTCACATTGCGGACCACAAGGGCAGTCTCGGGCTCGTGTGGGTCGCGCGCGTCTCCTCGTGGGTCCTTGCGTCGAGTACTGAGTATCTTCGTAACTTGAATGCAGAGGGGGCCAAGTCTACGGACTAGTGGCTACATTCCGCGTGGCTGTGTTCGTAGCAGTGCATTGCCCAGCTTCCCGAGATCATTCCCTCCACGTCAACGATCAACGCGCGACGCCAAGCAGCCCGTACGGGCCACAATATAGAACATGGCTCTGCCCTATTTTTCCAGCACTCTCGACACCTTGAAGGACCGGGCCAAAGATGCAATTTGGGCACTCTCTTCATGTCTCTGCCAACAATCTGCCAAGGTCAAAATTAATGGCCGAACGTGTCAGTATACAGCAGCAATTTCGTCTGCGTTGGGATCTGATCGTTGCTCGTCGTTCTGTGACAGTCAATATCATCAAGGTCCTGGGCGAGGGCGGGTTCTCTTTTGTCTATCTTGCACAGGACGAAACTAGTGGAGTGAGTACTCTCCTTATCTGCGCTTGCCTTCGTCATCTTGACACTCCGTACTCAGAGACAATTTGCACTCAAGAAAATAAGATGTCCCACTGGTTCAGAAGGCGTAAAGGAAGCTATGCGAGAAGTTGAAGCGTATCGGCGTTTCAAGTGAGTAACCGTACGACTCTTATCCGTAGTGTTCTAATGCTAATGCGACCCCAGGCATCCAAATATCATACGTATCCTGGTGAGCTTCTTGCGACAAACCGCACGCTATGGTCACCTAAACGAAAGTATATTAGGATTCTGCAGTTGTTCAAGACCCTGAAGGGGAAGGTCAAATTGTATACCTCTTTTTACCTATGTACAAGGTCTGTCTAGGTTTTTCCCTACTCAATTTCTTTGACACGCAGTCAAGCGAGGGAACGTCCAAGATGCTATCAACGCGAATGTTGTAAACGGAAAACACTTCTCGGAAAGGGACATGGTTCGCGTATTCAAAGGTACCTGTGAAGCCGTCTGTGCCTTACACGACTATCATACGACACCTGGTTCGCAATCACAATCCCGTCCAACGGCTCCCCGGAATGCTGTGCCGTCTACCTCAAGTATGGACCACTCGAACGACCATCACTCTGATGATGAAGAGGGTGATGAACTACTGTTACACCCTCAAGGTAACGGTGACGCGTCTGTCAACGTACCCCTTGTGAAGAAGCGCCGGATGGACGTGGAAGATGATTTATTCGATGACGACGAGGAGGCCTCGAAAATACCAGATCTGCAAGACGGAGGTCTGGTCTCTGGGCGGGGTGAACATGTGCCATATGCCCACAGAGATATCAAACCGGGGTTAGTCTCCAAGTACTTCAGCTTTCCCTCGACTAAGGAATTTTGGCTTAGGAACGTTATGATTGCTGATGACGGCGTGACACCAATTCTCATGGACTTTGGCAGTGCGATGAAAGCCAGGGTTCGCATTGAAACCAGGTCGCAAGCATTACTGCAGCAGGTAAAGGAAGCAATTGATTCTGTTACGGTGCCTTATCCGTCTATTTCAGGACATTGCGGCTGAGCAAAGTACAATGGCTTACAGAGCACCAGAGCTTTTTGATGTCAAAACAGGTGTGATTCTAGATGAAAAGGTTGATATTTGGGTAAGGTTCCTCGCTTTACATATTTCAAGATATCTCAACTATTGCTAGTCACTCGGTTGTACACTGTTCGCAATGGCGTATTCGCATTCTCCATTTGAAAACACGCAGACCACAGAACAGGGTGGATCTATTGCTATGGCTGTTCTGAATGCACAGTACAAACATCCAAGTTCAGCCTATTCTCAAGGACTGAAAGACCTTATTGATAGTATGTTGAAAGCAAACCCTAAAGAGCGGCCGGATATTCATGAGGTGTGCCACATCAACTACTCTCCAAGTGTTTGGATTAAGGTGATTGTAGGTCATCCAAGCGACGGACATGGTGTTGCAATCTCTGATGTAGTGTGCTCCACAAAGACTCACTATGGGCTTGCGCATCTCTCAACGGTAGATTTCACAAAAGGAGCCATCTATACAATCTAAGTCCCCTGGAACCTCCAGATTATGGTGACTTGTCGGCTTTCTTCGTGGTTTTGATCCCGGATTTGAAAATGGACTTCTTAACGTCACTTGAAGGCCTAATGCGTGGGGCTGATTTCGCTATCGCACTCCGAGTCTTACTCGTAGAGGTCTCACTTTCTGACTTTCGCTTCTTCCGACTCATTCTCGGCTGATTCTGCGACCTCGGAGAGCACCCCGTGCCCACCTTGGGTGGGGTTTCCTCAACAGCCGAGAGCCCCTTCAATGCCTTCTTTGCTAGTGCTTTCGCCTTTAATTCTTTGTGGCGTTTCCTTTTATCGCGTATGGCTATCTGTTTCGCTTGCTGTGGGACGATGCTAATCAGCCCAGCTCAGGCTTGCGAAGAATGGGACACCTACACGCTTTAAAGCTCGCTTCGACGGTTCACGAGACCCTACCTTTTGCATGCTAACGCTGGATGCAGATCGTATCATTTGAGCGAGTTCCCAAGCATTATTGCGCGAATCTACATGGGCAGAGAGTCGTCTGAAGTGTTCGAAACGTCGTTTATGCGCCTGTGTGAATCAAGCTTAGCGAACGTTCAACGGACGAGTCATCTCCACATACATTCGCATTTTTATGTGTACTGGCCATTCCTGCATTTTTGATGAGCTTTCCCTTGCACAGAATGCACCCATGAATAGTCGGGTCCAAAGAAATAAGATAGATTGGATCTTTCAGCGCATCTTCAACCGATATTTGAGGATCCTCGTCGAGGTCTTCATCCTCAGACACGGTACTCTCATCATTTTGGTCCTGATCTCCACCCTCACCGGTCCCCGGATCCAGTTCATCTGGGTCGAATTGATCACTGGTACTCTCCCGGCCTGAGTCTTGCTCTGAACCTGATTCTGAATCGGATTCGTCAGAATCAGTGTCATTCAGACCTAAGATTTCCTTTGCATCTTCGTCAAGACCCAAATCTTCCTCTTCTTCCAGTCTCTTTCGTTTTCTTTCCGCTCGTTTGAACATGGGCTAAATTGAAGATGCTCAGGTATCGGGGCATAGCCACCGGGCTCGCTCATTTTTCTTTCCGTTCATGCGTTGTCGTCCTCTCGGGTTCAGACCGAGCCATATCAAATGTCTTCACCGACCAGCCAGATCATTCTCGAGTCCATCTCAGAAGTCTGCTAATGCCCCTCAAGGTCCTGAAGGTCCTATTCTCCCCGATGAAATAGAACGCGTCGCGAAAATTACGGACCAGCTCATCAATGCAGCTTCCAGGTCTCGGATATTACCCACTTCGGGATGGAAACACAGGAAGTCGCTGAGAGGAGAAGAAAAGCGACTCCAGAAAGATGTCCAATCGGGGAG
>JBBPTU010000626.1:0-20292 GCA_038094295.1 Tylopilus aff. beelii | reverse complement strand
GTCTGCCGTACCTTTCACGACTTCGGCGTGTTTTTCCAGGAATTCGATGAGGAGGTAATACTCTCTGTCGGCGCCGTACGTCTCCACGAGGTCACCGTCGCGGTACAGGTTCATCTGTGGGTATCCCGTGATGCCGTTCTCCTGGCACAAGTCTACCAAGGGCATCGGCGAGGGCTAAAAGGACTAGGTCGGGGGGACGCACCGCCATTGAGGGCGCAGTTGACCTGGGCGAGGTGCACGCCCGGGTCGGCCAGGTTCTCGAAATGGTCGACGACTTGGTTCCAGGTCGGTTCAAAGTGACGGCAGTGGGGACAATAGGGCGAAAAGTACTCGACGAACCTGCACAGATGTCGTCGAGCTCGGGTGGGAAAAAACGGTCGACGAGGCCAACGCACCATACGCCCTCTGCGACGGTCTGCTTGAAGTTCTGGGGAGTGAGTACGTTGGAGGCCGTCGTCGGTGCTGCCGTCGCGAGGACGGTCAGGACGGCGACGACGACGGAGCGAAACCGGGTGGACTTGGACATGGTGAGAGGGAGCATGGACCGCCACTGCGGCGCTTAGATCGGAACCACGACGATTCGATGGAGCTCCTCGAGGTGTATCGCTGTCCCGAGTTCATCCACCCCGTCGTCTTCGCCGCCAAGTTCAAGCACGTCAAGAACGCGGGCGCCATCCGCGAGCGCATCGTCAAGGCGGCGACGGCGGAGGGGCCCGAGGGCGACAAGGAGCGCGATGCGGTCAATTTCGCGTTCGTCAACGCCAAGCTGGTCAGTGCTAGTCCCCGCTCTCGACGACGTGCTCATCCGCCTCGGTCAGATCACCAGCCCGCTGCATATCCAGACCGCCGCCGTGCAGGCGCTCTTTGCCGAGTCGAGCAAGACGATGCGGACAAAGTCGCTGCACTCTGAGATCATCTGGTATCTCAACCCCACCAACAACGTGCGTCGCTCTGCATCTCTCCTAGAGCGCTGGCGTGATGGGTCCTGGCTAGATTTCGGAGGCGATCAGACGGTATGGCATCTCTGACAACATGACGGACATCGTCGTGATGCACATCGCGTCGTGGGAGAAAGAAGACGTCCTGGAAAGAATGCGCAAGGTCGTGGACGGGGAACTGGACCTTTTTGCGAACATTTCCCAGCTGACAGACTGGGAGACGGTGATCAAGGCGAGTGGCGCTCACGTCCGTCTTCGATCCTGGCTGAACTTTTGGGCCGGGCCACCAGCATTACAAGCTCGATCAAGAACCCGTATTTAAAGATTTCACGGGGGCTACGCCCGAAGAGAGAGCAAAGATTGACAATATAGTTATCAGCTCCGTCGCAATGAAATCTATTATGGCTTAGATGGCTTCCTGTGATCGGTGAACGGACGGGCGGTCGCAAGATTATTATAATTCACGTCCTATTTGGCAGTCGGCCATTTCAGGCCCTGCTTCTCGTTCGTGCCATCGGACATAACAGGTCCCATGATTCGTAATGGCCCGTGGCGGATATCACGTTTTTGCGCGTCATTTGCAAATGCCGCACGTTGGTGTCGCCAAGGGCTGGAGGTCTCGTCGGTTTACGTGCTGGAGGGAAAGATATCGTTGTCGAAGTCGCGGTTAGGTGCTTCGTTTGATTATCGATCAGCGATCGAGTTCTTGGAATCGAGTCATTGTGTGCGAACGAGAGAGGGGTTTAGAAATTTTCGTCGACTCGGACCACAATTGGGTTTTGCATTTTCATCTCATCTGGTTTCACCGTCGCTCTTTCCTTGTATCTTACCATCATGTCCATCGCCCCCAACGTCGTCCCCGCCCGCCGTCGCCGACACTCTGGCTCCACCGCGGGGCCCGCACTCGACCGCGCCCGACTTCTCAAGACTGAGATCGACCCGGAACTCGAGCTCGCGCCCCCGCCCCGCCCGAAATCCACCCCCGTCGACGAACGACCCCAGCTCCACCGCCGGTCCAGTTCCGCAAGCTCGGATCGCTCCGAGAAGCAGACCATGCAGGTCGATTGCCCGTCGGAGCACTGCTCCGCAGCGTCTTCCATCCCCAGCCCACAACGTCCGACTCGTCCCCTCCCCGCATCCAAGGCCCGCAAGATGGCGACACACAACCCGCTGCCCCGCGTTGCGAACCCGTCCATGCTGCCCGTGCAGGCGCACGTCCCAAAGGGCGGTGCGGCGTCCTCCCAGCGGAGACTCTTTGTCATTTTGGAGCAGGCGTGCTTGGAGGCGTACAGGGTTACCAGTGGGGGCAAGGGCAAGGGCGGAAAGGAGGGCGAGGTCAAGTACACGCTGTTGAACTGCGACGATCACCAGGGCATCCTCGCCAAGACGGGGCGAGACATTGCCGACGCTCGTCCAGACATCACACACCAGGTAGGATTGGCTTGTCTGCACCACCCTCTGTCTCACATTACGTCTGTCCAGTGTCTGCTCACGCTTCTCGACTCACCCCTCAACAAGGCGGGCCTCCTCCAAGTGTACATACACACCGCCAAAGGTGTCCTCATCGAGGTCAACCCACATGTGAGAATACCGCGTACCTTCAAGCGGTTCAGTGGCTTGATGGGTATGAAACCGTGCCTACCTCGTCCCACCTGAGCTCAGTCCGTTTCAGTCCAACTCTTGCACAAGCTCTCCATTCGCGGGGTCAACGGACCGGAAAAGCTGCTCAAAGTGATCAAGGTACTGGTTTCAGCTTATCGTGTATGCCCGTCACTCACGCCGGCGCAGAACCCGGTCACCGACCATCTCCCCGTCAACACCATCAAACTGAGCAAGTCCACTTCGCATGTCCTTGGCTGATACGCCATTGATACCCTCTCTAGCGCTGTCCGGTGACGCACAGACCGTCAGGTTGTCGAGATACTTGCCTACCCTCCCGGAGACCCACTCTATCGCCGTCTTCGTCGGCGCCATGGCCCGTGGTCGTGACGACTTTGCCGATCACGTCGTGGACGAAAAGATTAGCATCAGCGACTATCCGCTAAGCGCATCAGTCGCATGCGGCAAGGTACGTCCGTTCTCGACCTCGTCGGACCGTCACCCACGCCCGTTTCGCAAGTTCTGCTGTGCCCTCGAGGAACTGTGGGACATCGTATGACCACCGCCACGCCCCACCCCAAAATGTACCACCACCAGTAAAATTATTAAAAAAACATACGCACGTATCTCCGGTTCTCTCCATTCGCTCGCACGTTTCTTATTCACTGCATTTCAACCTGCGATTGGATATGTACGCCCTAGTCGACGCGCCGCGCGTCCTTGTAACAGTAGTTGTTGTAGACGGACACACCCCAGGGCCCCTTCGCATTAGATTCGCGACTCAACTCGCTTATCTGGGCTCTGGAAGATAATGATGCGAATCGATTTTCTTTTCCCTCGTCGGCTTGGATGCCTGCAATCGGAAAGCTCCCGACCGTCCAGCGTGACGAAGAGCTTTTCCTAGCACGTTGCTTGGATATCAAATCGACCGGAACATGGACGATGCCACGTTCCTCGGGTTCAGTCGTCCGTCACAGGTCCACCCCGACGAAATCGATCTCGAGACGAGCCTAAACGTCAAACCCCGACACGTCCCACACGCTCGAGTCGAGACGAACCCACGTCAACGTGCGTGTGTTCCGAGAAACCCGAGGATGTACGGAGCGATGTGGGGCCGGCCGCACCCGCGTAATGCACCCGAGTCCGTTCAATCGACACCGTACGATTCGTACCGCGGGCCATCACGTCGCAGGCCGCCGAGACCACGCGACGTTGCATCACGTCCGAGTACGTCACCCGCTGGCCTGATCCAGACACCCGCGGACCACCCGACCCCCGCCGTCCTTGCGATGGGTCGAATCCGGTGCCCTCTTTCCCGAGAGACAAATCCATCGACTGGTCCGCCGAGCAGGCTTGGCGCTCACCGGTGTCGTGGCATCGCCATCCTTCATCAACTCCGGCCCTCGGAACACCGGGCCGGTTCCGATTCCGGGGTCCGCGTTCCGTCGAACCCGAGCAGGCTTCAAGTTCCCAAAGGGCCGCACGCCATCCTCTCCCCCAACATACGCCAAACACGGATGGGTTTCGAGCGATCGACTCGGGTCGAGGTTCGTTCCAACGCTTTGACGGCAGAACTCTGGGACGCACTGGCGCCTCGGGTCGTGTGGACGTGACATCTACTCGAGCATGTCTTGGATCCTCCCGCGGGCGAGAGCGGTCCGCCGCACGGCTGCCGGCATGTATGGCGTTCATCCTGCTGCATGCACTTCGTGGCATCTACCCACGTACCGCCCGTTTCTCACTGCAGCGTCCAGAACTCGACAGATAAAACGTACCGATGTTTACTCGGCATGCTTTACAGCAATTCGAACGGTTGGAAGAAGGAACGAGGGTGGACGTTGAGGATGTCGGCGGGTGGGACGACGGGCACTGACGATCGGAAGGTGCTGAGGCGTCGACATCCATGGGATCCACTAGCGAGCCCTTTCCAGAGCCCAAATGACGACGTCGCTTCGCGGGCTAGCATCCCGGAGGTTCGACATCCGTTTTTTTTGCAGTGGATAGTTATTGGAGAGTCAGACCGACAACTTTACGGGGACAAAGCAGACACTAGCGAACCTGTCACGCAACTCTCAAGCGCGTACTTGCGTCGTCTCTTTTATCGTGGATCCGAGTCGGGACGCTCCTAGCAAAGAATGAATGGCGTGGCTTCCTATCCTGGGAACCATCTTCGTCGTGTCTGCCGCTTCCGAGTTGGCACGCGCTACGGGAGACTAGTCACCTTCCGCTATCTGTCCTTCCTTTTAAGGTACGACCCTTGGTGTTCATAGCCGTTGACGCGCCCCACAGACTCGGAGAGATATTCTTCGCCAGGGCAAGCCTTTCGCGGGGTGGCATACCCCAGTACCTCGAGCTTGCCATCCAGCTCCGTGGACCACTACCCCTCGTCGATCGTCAAGACCCACATCCGCATTTGTACGCTATAGACCCCGACTCGGACAAGAGGAGAGAACGTGGAGGCGTCCTGACGAGTTAGTATGTTGGTGGACGACGCGACCAGATGTCGACCGGTTGTTGCACGCGTGGAGGGCCCTTGTTGGGGAAGAAGGGTGTCGTGTTGGTGGATCAGCATGGCGGGAGGTCGTGGTTGCGCTGCATGCTGCTGCGCGATGCACATTGTAGGTATCGGTATGGGTGCTGGTGCCCTGGTTATAGATATTTCCCAGTCCTCTGCTCACCGCGTCAGCTCACGAGCTCCTGTAAACGGAGTTGTATAACCCACGGTGCTGTCTGCATAATCTCACTGCTGACCTACAAGAAATTTTGGGACATCTTAGTACTTCTCGGTGTAGAAATGTGCGAGACTATAGGAAAAGCGTAGCAAACGAGTGAGTGCGGTGGTGCCTAAATAAAGGAGAGATTAAAGTAGGAGACTAGAAGGAAAGCGTAGCAAACGAGTGAGTGCGGTGGTGCCTAAATAAATAAAGATTAAGGAAGGGGGTATCTAGTCTACGAAACTAATTACTCATGATTTTGCTATCTACGGTGCGACGAAATCGATTGAGACCAGCGCTAGCCTAGACGTTCTGTAACTAATCAGCGTCCTTTACACTACAAGTCACATGTGACCATGTGTGCTACAATTTAAATGATCGTCAAAAACGCATGCTACTGGAACTTACAGAAGCGGTCTACGCACTCTCCTCGTCCCCGGGTTGGAGCCGTGATTGACTCGATGCAGACAGGATATCTTCAAATGAAATAGAAGACCCATCGCACATTCCGCGAAATATTCCGTTCGGAATGTTGAACAAGTTCGCTGGAGTATCAAATTCCTAAAAGTTCGTCATCCTTTTCAACAAGCACCGCAAACAAAGCCAATGTTGAATACACACAGCGATTGTGCCGGCGTCGAGAACACAGATACGGTTATAAGATATGACTGTGTGCAAACGGTCTGTATGATAGTTAATTGGGGGATAAGAGGGTCGGCTTGTTAAACTGATACTTACGAGCAATACAAAGGATCGTGCGATCTTTGAATTCTGTCGCAATGGTATTTTGGATCTTTCTATCGGTTTCATAATCCACGGACGCTGCATGAGATATGAGCAAGCATGTCGGGCCAGAAACTGGTAACACAATACCTGTGGCTTCATCAAGGATGAGGATCTTTGTCTTATGAACTAAAGCTCGTGCCAACGATACCAATGATCGCTAGACAGCTATCAGCATCTGGAAGTGAACAGGATATAGATGAGATCTTCACCTGACCGGCTGAGAGGTTACTACCTTCACTAGCAATTGGTGTATCTAGGTCGAAACGGCCGCCAATTGTCCGAGCATCACCTTGGATAGTTGTTTGAGACGACGAGGCCTGTATCTTGTCTGTATCGACGAGGTGCGCCCGCTTTAGAGCATCCCAGAGACGGGCATCATCGTATAAATCGAACGGGTCAAGGTTAGACCTGAGGGTGCCAGAGACTAAAGAGCCTATTAGCAAAGCGACGGAATCAGGGATTTAAATAACTTTACAGAGAAACTGAAATAGAATGCAAGGCTGGTTAAGATTGTATCTCAGGCTAATGGCGGGTAACCTACGGTATCTTGAGGAATGATCGCTAGTCCCTTCCTGAGTTGTTCTAGTCCAACTTTCGAGATATCGACGCCATCAATATGAATGCTCCCTGAGGAGAGTTCTACGAGTCGATATAGGGCCGTCATAATTGAGGATTTCCCAGCTCCAGTTCTATGTGCATTGTCAAACAAAGATAGTCATAGTACAAGGAGATCGCCAGCACCTGCCAACGATACCAATCTTTTCTCCAGATGCGATGCTCAGGCTCAAACCTTTGAGCACACATGGTAACTCCGGTCGGTACTTCATGAAAACGTCTTGCATGACAATCTGGCCTTCGGAAGGCCAGGTGGGAGGAGTCGCTCCATCCTTTACCTGATGTGGTGCCTCTTGTTCGACTTCATTGGCATAGTAAATGATTCGTTCCACAGCGTTCATGGCATTCTCCACCTCTGCAATTTGACGAACCATCCATCCAAAAGACTCATCCGGAGTATTAGTCCCTGAGTCTTGTTATTCTTTGTGTGCACTTACCTGTTGCACCACCAAAATATATGACAGGGCCACACCGGTCTGTCCGGATGAAATACTGAAGCGAGTGCCAACAGTCAAAATAGCTACCGCGAACGTGAGGATTGCTCCGAGGAAATCCAAGCGCATACCAAGCCAGCGCTGTTGAAATAAATCAGTAGAGTTAGTAACACAAGCGGCTGGCTTTACCCGATTTGCTACAGTCAACCAATATGCTCTGACAATCCATTCAGAATCGGTGATGATTTACGCTTTGCTTCTTATAACTCACCGATTCTCTACGTCGACGAGTTCAATGTTCTCTTTCTTGAATCGATCCCTCTCACCATACGCAGAAATGGTTGTCACGCCCGACAGTGACTCGGAGAAGTGAGCATATAAAGATCCGCGTAGGATGGCATCTAATATCGACGGTCAGCTGTACAAGCCGATAGTCCGGGTGTAAGTGCGTGCGTACCGAGTCTCTACAATCAAGTTAAGCCTCCGTAGAAGAAAAAAAAAAGATCAGGGACATACCTTCAGTTCTCTTGCGCTTGCTCGATAGAAGAATGCCGCACGGAAATAACAGATCATGATGAAAAATATGACCAACAAAAACCAGGGCAGGATGATGGATATCAGAATAATAGCACCAATGATGCTGGCGATGGTAGCACTCAGCATGCGTAATGAATCGCCTACGAGGTTGTCAACAGTATCAATATCTGTAAAATAGCTCAGCAGAGGGGAATCGAAGTCTTGGGAATATACCTTTTGCGAAGCGATTCATAATGCATCCGAGAGGCTATCAGGGATATAAAATTAATGCAACTGGTGACACAACAAGCTCAGCTCACGGTTGTCTCAAAGAAATACATAGGGGCGTGGAAGACACGGTTGACGGCTCTCTGACCAGGTTAATCGTGAGTGTTTTCAGACGACAGACAGCACACCTCATGCAACTCTCGTGAGGTATAATAGGTCAATGTTGCGAAGGCGGCCCCCATGAAGAACATGGTCAACGATTGCGAAAAACCGAGAGCAGCATAAATGCCCATCTGCGACTGGCTTAAGATACTAGCTTCAGGACGAAGTAAATAACACACGTAGAAACCTTGTGGATAATTCCATTTCCTTTCCTCCCAATAGACAAGCCTGGCAGTAGGATATAAGGACCAATACGGAAATAATAATAATGTGCACCCACCAATACGATGACATGACATTCGAGGCTTGTGTCAGAGCCAGGGATAAAAGTAGAATTGGTATCAAAATCATGCCATTCCCAGCTGACAAGTACTCGCGATAGGTTTTGAATGGGATGGCGCCCGTATTCCGTTCTTCTTCTCGCATCATTCCTCTACCCTTGATACTTACAGCGTGCTCTTCTTTATCATCGCCAACCGATTCGACGTTTCCTCCAGTATTCCTGCCATTGCCATCTTGTTGTGAACCGAATTCTTCCATGAACTTGCAAAACGCGCCATTGCTAGTCATCAATTCATCGAAAGTGCCACGTTCAGCGATCGCACCATCCACTAGCGTGTATATGTAATCAACTTGAGGAAGGAAGTGTAGTGCATGCGTCACAAGAATCCGCGTTTTGCCTGCTGTACCGCTTTTGAGAACATTGGAAAATACAGCCTTTCCGACATGAGCATCAAGCGCAGAGAGAGGATCCTGGGAATATGTGCGTCAAAACGTAAATACTAGCACCGCTTAAAAGGAAGCGGACAGACATCGAATATCACGATATCTGCGTCGCAGTAGATAGCCCGGCATATGTTGATTCGTTGCTTCTGACCGCCAGAGAGAGCGATGCCCTTTTCACCGACTTCGGTTAAGTCGTAGTTCGGCAACATCTGCAAATCCGGTTCCAGACAAGAATCACGGACGGCCTTCCAGTATCTTGCCTCCTCGAATGGTCGTCCAAAACATATATTTTCCCGGACCGTGGCGTTCTAGAACAGGGTGTCAGCTATCTACATACCAGCCTGAATAAATCATACTTGGATCCAGGCAGTCTGAGCACAGTAAGCAACCGAACCACCGAACTCAACAGTACCCGAAGTCCGTCTCATCTCGCCAATGATGCCCTGAAGTAGCGAGGTTTTACCCTCCCCTATAGCTCCGACGATGGCAACAAGCTTGCCACGAGGAATCTCCATGTTAATGGTTTTGAGCTTGAAGATATTGGCCTCATCAACAGGTCGATTCGTTGGTGGCGTTATTGACTCAGATTTTCCCTTCACATTGTGCGTGCTTCTCTTGTTGCCAATTGTCCTAGAATCCTCGGGTTTTGGTGGAGGGCTATCCCAGGTAAAGTTTGCGCCATCTATCCTAATCGCCACATCTAAATCATGGTTAATTACTAGCGTCCCGTCAGACGTTTCAGCTTCGAAGACTTCATAAAGACGCTTGCAAGCAGTAAGAGCATCTGTAATGGAACTGAGTGACGTAGCTATGCAATAGCATTAGTCAGATTTGAATCATATAAACGGCGGGGGATTACACACGAAGGAGCATGAGGGGAATCCTGATAAGTCGGAACAGGGTAAGGGACGAGAAAACATTCGCAGCAGACAGCGGATGACCCATCAACGAGTAGGTGATAAATGCAATCACCGCAGCTAGCGTCGGGAGGGAAATAGCGAATGCAGTGAAGCCAGCACGCAGAATCAGTAAGGTTCGTATGTAGCTGCAAAAGAAGTGGAAATAAGAAAAGCGAAGAAGTGAATGGAATGTGACCCACGCCGTTTCGAATCTGCGATACTCGGAAATTCGCTTCAAAAAGGGGACCTCCCACGAGAAGAATTTGATTACTCTCATGCCGCTCAGCATCTCCTGGAGTAACTTGGAACGCCTGTCGGTCCAGGCCATGCTCTTGGTCCTGATGGAGGAAAGACGCTTCATCATCATTGTGCTCATAGGTGTTGCAACAACAAGCAGTCCAAAACCCGCTAATGCGCTCGGACCAAGATTAATGAGGAGCAAGATGAGACAGATGATGAGTTGGATAGGTGTAGTCCAAGACATGTGGAAATAACTAGCACAGAAGTCGATGCGAGACACGTCGGTGGATATGTGATTTACCAGCCTGCCATTTGACATCTGTACACGGGCACGGGGAGACAACGAAAGAGCCCGCGAGTATATTGCAGTAATGAGACCACCGCGCAAGAGGACACCGCAGGCCATACTGTGATAGAAGAAATGCTGGGTGCACCATGATGCAATGATCTGGAGAGTGAAGAGAGCGAAACAGAGTCCGATACCTTTTTCGATAGGAGGTATGTGTGCACCAGTGATATGCCCAGCGTAGGATTCAGTGGAAAAGGTGATAATCGCCTGCGCTAACGATAAATGCTTATATTGAGCGCAAAGCAGAATCCGCACCTTTACCACGAGAGGTGAGGTAACTTGTGCAGTGTCGCCGATGACCTTCAGAATTCCAGCGGACCAAAAGCGCCATTTCACGCTATCGTTCATGGCGAGGACGAGGCTAGCCCTGCGTTTTCCATCCTTTTCCCTCCAAACCTTCTCCCTTCCTCGGTAACCACCACGAACTAACCACCATAGGGACCTGAGACCTGGGCTGACCCGACCGTCTGCTAGTCGTTCATTGAATAACGCTGCCTCTTTGCGTCTGCGTTCAAAGGACGCGAGAATAGCATTGCCAACCCGAATCGAGGAGCGCTCATCGGGGAGTTTGTACAAGTCCGGTGCTTCGAGCGGTCGAGCATGGCCAAGTGATAATAGGGGGGTTAACCAATTGAACCAGAGTTGACTGAAGAAATCCGCTGATGCTTCCGGTGTGAGAACCGCGTCGTGGATAGAACCTTTCGGGGGAGGAGGATTTGAATTCTTGATGAAAAAGAAACTAGTACAGTAGTTCAAGGTTAGTTCGACGACGGGAAACTGGGAATGGTTGATAGTACCGGTGAATCATGGGCGCTCGCTTCGAGGGACAAAGTGGGCCCGACATTGGCTGGTCAACCAGCTTCTCTGCGACGGTGGCGGTCTCAAGCTCGGACTCTGGGCGAGACATGCTAGCGGACGACAGCGGAAGAAGAATCCCACTGAATCAGCCATCATATACCAACGCGGCAATTTTAGGCTTGCGGAGGTTCGCTTAGACAGCTAATTCCATAACGTTAGACCGCCTGCGTGAACACTCGCGTTCGATTTTTACCTCAGTTTACGAGATAATCAAACCTTTCTAGCTGGGCGCTCAGGCTCAGCGTGCGATCGTAAGTGATCCTCCTATGGTGCATGGAAATTGACGACATATCACTCGTGCAGCAAAAGAGCAAGTCTTATAGGCCCATCAGTACAAAAAGATCAGCCAGATGGCTCACGTAACTGGCATCGGCCCTCACAGTCTGGCGCCTTATCTAGGCACGCTCGACGACCAACGAAAGCCTTGCACACGGCTAGCAAGTTCTCCGTTTCCAGCGGCGACGCCTGGTCAATTTGGAGTCAGCTCGTGATTGAAAAAGCCACCAAGTGCTTACAAGTTCGAGTAACTTCATTACCAGTAGTGGTTAACCCCAAAACCTGCTGGGCCTGATGACCAGGATGGCCGTGGTATGGGATCGGTTGTGTCTGGGCGGAAGTCTTGGCTCACAAGCTTGGAGTCTCGGATCTCGCGAGAACGTTATGGTGATGGAAAGCAAGATCCATGGACTTGGAGACACAGCCCGGGAGGCAGGGCCAGGAATGCTATTCGGCTTCATCGCGCAGAACAGATCCGAACACAGAAGCCCAGTATACCTCGTGGCTTCAGGAAGCCATGGCGACTTTGGCGAGTACGACACAATTTTATGTCATTTGTTTGTCCGGCGTATACTGAGGATCCCGGGCGGGCTTTCCAAAGAGCCGTACGCCGTCGGCCCGGAAATGAATGGGTGGTGCACGATCCGGATGCTCCCTGTCAGCGCGACCGAGATGTGCACCGGAGCGTTGCTTTGACTGCGCGCGCTGCGTACGTGGAAAAATGCGGGTACGCGAGGTCGTGGAAAAAGTGCGGCGAGCACCGGGCGACAGTCTCCTCGGTTCTGACCTATAATCCACCCCGTCGCACGTCTCGCGGAGTCGCGGTCGGCCCGACCTTGGAGGCGATCCACAGTGAAAACGATCATCGTCGTACCTCGACGTACATGGTCGGGTGAGACCTCGGGAGCTTCTCCAGCATTTTGCGTCCCTTGGCCTGTGCCGAATCTGCCGGAGGAAGATGTTGTACGTCCACATCGAGCGACACGTTATCGAACGACATCTCGTGGTATGCAAAGTGCACGTTGCTGTCAGCCATGCGCTTGCATGACGGTGAGAATTATGGACATACCTCCTTGCCAAGGCAAATGTGAGGACCGGCATTGAAAGGTAAGAATATGGACAGATCCGGTTTCAGGTACTTGTGTAGACGTTCGTCGAGGAACCGATCTGGATTAAGAATGTCCGCTGGAGGAAGAAAGGTTATGCGGACAAGGGTTAGGCGAGAATGCGCGGATATTCTCCGCGGGGTACTCACTATCAGGACCCATAGATATTTTCTACGAAAGACAGTCCAATACCCTACATATCGAGATCAGATAACCGGCAGGGCACCGGGGGGTAGCAAGCCATCAAGGCTTACGCTATCTTTGGTAGAATGTAAAATGGGTATCCACCATTCAATACTGACCATGTCTGTGGTTCAGTGGATATCCTACTAGATTATCAGGACAAACAACATTATATGACACATGTATTGTACCTGACGTTAGAGGGACTGCATAAGCTTTGGATCGATCTTTCCAACTAGAGGATGAGAAAGATATAGGCGGAGGACCTCTGATCATGGTTCAGATGAGTTCATACCTCTAAGAGGTCACGACTCACGAGTAGCACATCATTATTAGATGGTTAATGTCATCGTGGGTCGGTCGCCTAGGAGCATCAATGATTTCCTTTCGCAAGCGTGGGAGTACCTCAGGATGCTGAGAAAACATGTACATTGCACACGTTTGCACTGTGGCAGTCCAACATGCTATCGCTTGTCATAACGAGAATTACCAAGTCATACTACGAAATTGACTTGCTGGCAGCAATCATGATATTCAATACCTTATCCCAGAGTACCGTTTGATCTAGAAATGATATCAACATACAGACCCCACTTCAAATACAACGATAACCTTTGGTGTAATTCACTGGGTGTTCCAAGAGTGTTTTTCCTTCCTTGACCTTCCGGCCATCGAGCTCGAAGTCACGTCGTTCACGCTTCTTTACAAGTGTATATGCGACGATGGGATTACTTAATGAATTCATAGCAGACCTCGATGTGCTTCTGCACTTGGTCTTGCCCAAACCCAGCGAAGCCCCACGAAGTCTCATGGTTGGAGCGATGAGCCGTAGCGATCTAAGATTCCATGAAAGTACGAGCAAGTTGGAACGATAGCTCAGGAACATCAGGCAGGCGAGACCCGCGGAGAGAGGGTAGACATCTTTTTCAAAAAGAAAATCAGTCACCAAGTCGGGAGTAAGACGCGAGGCAAAGTCCCGGAAATCGACGGGATAACCTTCACTAAGGTGGACCTTCATTTGGAGAATGGCACCTCGGTGTGGTATACCAGAGTCGCTACTGAAGAACAGGGGGGTCATCGTGCGATGAAATCTGGTCCTTGTTAGGGCATCAAAAGTAGGAGGTCCATTATATGTTAGTATCCCCTGGAAAAAGTAGTGAGTAAATAGCGTGCCGCGGCTCGAGAGGCGCTCACTATCAGAATTAAACACCCATATGCCCCAAAGACTTTTAGCATATTCGACAATCTTTCGTATATAGTCCCATCTTTTGCATAGGAATACCACAAGAGTCGCCTGTATTACGTCGTTGAGAAGACGCTGTGAAGAGGTGACCGACATCGATATATCCGGGTTCTATGGTGTCAATGCGGCTCGCACCAACAAACATCCGTGTGATGACGATGAGCTACTAGCCCTGCTTGCATACTACGGAAAAAGGTTGATCGTGTTGCCATTCGCTCCGTATTCAGCTAGAGTCCGAGGTCAACACACGCCGCTTCGTAGCGAATGTCGAATGTCGAAATGAGCCTGCCTGGATAGCCGTTCTCACAGTTCCACTGAAGGTACGAAATCTTGTCCAGTGCATCAGGCCACTTGTAATTTAGGGTATGACTGCCCTGTGACGTGCGGCTTCTTTGCGTGCTTTGATCCGGGTGTACAGAACGGCTGGTAAGACCAGAAGGTACTAGTACAGCACTAGTAATCGGCTCCTCTTACATAAGATCTTGTGGCGGTGACTCTGTTCCAATTGTTCGTCGGCCGGAGCCTTCGGTGACACTCTTTCCATCTGTTAGTTCGTTTGCGCTCGAACAGTGCAAACGACTTCATGCACATTTTCAAGTTTCCGCCAATGCTGCCCGGCGTCTGCTGCCTCAGTCCGGCTCACTTTCCGACGTCATCGTTGAAGTATGTATTCCCTTCAGATGCCGTTGCATTAGTACCCCCTGGCAGCGTCAACATGAAGCAGTGCCTAGTGCAGCTAACTTGAAGGACCCCCGTAATGTCTCGCTCTCTCAATCCAACGAGTAACCACACACGTCTACACTGAAACACGCTGTCAAACAACTTCAAGTACGTCTATTATAAGTTTATAACCAGCGGTGTTGCCGACCGCACGCTCCAATCGCTTTGTAGTGTCCTCCGGATTTCCAACGTCGAACACTTCAGCAAAAAACTGTGGTACTGCTAGTCTTATTGTGCGTCAAGACAAACCGTGTGAACAACTACGGTCACTTGCATAACCGTTCTTTTTGGTCTGCAAGCTCCTAATCACATATTTTGAACCGCAGTGTCGCTGGAGTCGGCTGCATCCGGATTCAATTCTGTCGACGCTTTCCTCCATCGCATTCTACCCACGACTAAACTTTGATCGATAACATCTATTTGCATGCCGACGGTATACCAGGTCAATAACGACACTTTGGGTGCTGGGATTGCCTACAACCCAAGTCATGCTGTCTCCAGAGTCACAGACTCTCGAAACTTACAGTGCGCAGCGACGAACTTGTTTACTTCGCGACGTTCGGACTGACACATTGACAGCGGTAATCGTGCCGAGCTGCGGGACAGTTTCGCGCCGCACCGGGTCTGGTACCCTCGGTGTATTTAGTTTTTGGGGTTGACAGCTTGCCAACCATCGCAACACACTATATCCTAGCAACGCTGATAGACTCGAAGTGGCGTTGGACGTCGCCAATTCCTAACCGTTTGTAGTCATCCACAAGTTCCCATACGGCGAGGCAAATGTGCCTTGACAAGTAGTCTCGTTCTACCTCTGGAACGAACCTCATGTCGATCTGAGTTTTTAACTCGTCCCATGGCTGTGACTATTATTCTGCAGCATTCCGTGGGTCATGGGATAGGCTGTCGTGTCACGCGGTTCCTGAAAAACATATAAATCTCAGAGGGATGGAGGTGCTGCAGCGTTCCGAAAGTCTTCTTCCTCAGTCATTCCTTCCGACCCCCAGATTTCACTCGTTTTTCACCTGTCGCGCTGGTTGTCGACAAAATTTGCGTCTTTCCTTCCTGTTTCGTTTAAGCCATGCCTTCGCGTTCACTCAGCTTTGGAATATGGATCTCTGTTGCGTTTGTGGGCCTCGCCAGTGCGCACCAGGTTGCATGGTCCAAGGGGATGTACTGTCTCAATGTAATCATACATCCTTCATGAGTCATGACCCCCCAGCTTACCCATTACTTGCGTGTGGTTTCAAAGGGATCTGTACCTGGGGTGGTGAACCTCAATAACAATGCACCAGTCAAGCCCCTCTATAGGTTGACTTACGACCAATTCTGGATGCATGCCATCAATGGGGTAACTTCCAATCTACTCCAGGCGCAGTATCTTATGCTCATTACGACCTATCAGTGCAACAAATATCCACCAGACGAAGGAGATTTTTTAGACCTGTATGCTTGTTTCCTCTTGACGCAAACGAATTCCTTAACAGCTCACGGGATTTATGTATTTCTCTAATCTCTGAAGTCCGGCTGGTGGATCGTTCACCGTGGAGATAGCAGACAATCGTGCTCACACGACATTAAACCCTCACCCACGTCTGAGCGAATGGGGAAACGGGGAGGGTCATCCTACCCACCATGGCGAGATTACCACAGATCAATGCATCACGTCTCCAAACCGTAGGATATTTTTACGTTCACTCGCGTTAACGTGGATGTCTGAAGCGTCTCGCCTCTTTAGTCCATTGTCAGAATGAGACTATGGCTGCTGGTACCGCTTTCGCCATATCATATGAGGTACGTGCTCTTTTTTTTGTTTTCAGTCATTCGATGGTATCCACGCGTGTTTTGTAGTCCGATATCAACAAGGTGACGCTCGATAACCTCGTCGTCTTTACGGTTCGAAAGAAGTACGTCATCTTTATCATTTCTTCTCCTCCAAGAGATGCCAACTTGTTACGCAGCACGCCGTGGAAGCGCATTGTCACGTACGACGTCCCCGCAGGCATGCCCGCCTGTCCAAAAGAGGGGTGTATCGCCGTCGTAAGAGCCATTTTTCTGCTGTGTGAATGATGATGACGATTTTGTTACTGCACTCGACAGTGGCTCTGGGTAAGCAGATGCATCCCAATACTGATGTTCCGTGCGCTCTGATCGCGCGTTTGCGCTACAGATTCCAAATGGCTGCGGTCAGCCGAACATGTACATGTTCCCCTACAGGGCCAGGGTCATTCGAGACAAGACCGCGCCGAAGAAGATCGGGACACCGCGGGCCCCTGTTTGGTGCGAAGACGATCCGAGCAAGTGCATCAAGGGCCCGAAGCAAATGCTCATTTGGAACCAAGCGGAAAGAAACAACATCGAAGTCGAAGGGAACGATCTGAGCGGATATCCCAAGAGCCCAGGGTACAACACCAAGTGTGGTTTCAAGGATGGTATGTGTGTTCTGTGTCGCGTGCACTGTTCTTCGTGTGATGAACGAACTTTCTGACGAACGATGGGCGATGATAGGTGCTCAGAACGACATCTTCGTGGACTCGAACGCACACGCAAAACGCACTGGGCTGCGTCGCGCAAAGAGAAATACCTTTTAAGCCGAAATATCGATTCGCTGCTGGTGGCCGTCGATCGTCATTCATTATTGGCTGCTCTTGATCGCATCTCTTTTTCCCCTCACACAAAGTATGCCATCTGGTAGTGGTTGTTTGTATACCCCCATGTATGTTTCGTTTTCGATCACGTTACCCTCTGGTTGGTTGTTTGTACTACCCCACCTGTCGTTCGGCTGGATGGAGGCAATGACAAACTGTTACATTGACTCCTCATCAAGTCTCAGGCTCAGTACTCAGTGACGAAGGTGGGGGTTTACTGCGTCACGTGTTGTGAGTGGCCTGAACACGCTGAAGAAAAGCACCTTCAACATAAATATATCTAATTAGCTCTGGGCGCCGAGCTACGCTACTATCACAAAATCTCAACACAAACCGGTACAGGCGTCAAGTGTACATAGGGCCCATTCAAGCAGTAGGCAAAGTATATTGATCGTAGATAAATTAGTCGGTGGGGATTGTTAGTCAGTCAGGTTGGCCTCTTTCATCCTGACCCATAGTCCACCCTGTAACATATCCCCAATTCAGTGATCTCAGAAATAGAGCTTAGTTGAAAGACGTACCACGATGTACATGGTCAAGTGAGACCGCACGATGACTTTCTCTAACGCTTGGCGTCCTTTGGCTTGTGCCCAATCCGCTGGTGGGAAAAGCTGGACGTCCGCATCGAGAGACACGCCATCGAACGATTGCAGGAGCCGAATCAGGAAGTATGATACCTCGTGGTATGCAAACTGCACATCACAGTCAGCCACAGATCCGCGTGACATGAGGATCATTAGCACACCTGCTGACCAAGGCAGATACGAGGGCCAGCATTGAATGGCAAGAAGATGAACGGATTCGGCGTCAGGTACTTGTGCAAACGCTCGTCGAGGAACCGATCTGGATCAAAAAGGTCCGCTAGAAATACAAGGTTGCGCACAACGGTCAAGACGAATGTACATGGTCCACCATCTCCGTGGATTACTTACCATCTGGACCCCACAGATCTTTCCTACGATGCATTAAGAAAACGGAGTACAGAGTCCTGCACAAGGGGCCCAGATTACCAGAGGGAAGGGACAAAATAGCTAGGCTCACATCGTGTTCGGGGGAATATAGAAGGGTTTACCGCCGTTCAGTGCTGGCCAAACTTGTGGTTGGGTAGATAACCTGCTGGGGCATCAGGACTAACAACGAGGATGTGTCACCCACATCATACCTGACGTTATTGGGGCTACGCAGACTCAGTATCAATCATCTCTCAAAGGGTGAAAACTCACACAGGCGGATATAGCCGGAGGACCTCTGGATATAACGGTGTAAGATCAGCTAATACTACTGAGACGATCACGCAGTGCATACCATTGATGAATGCTCTCAAGTATTTCATGTCCCGCATGTCGTCGTGGGTCGGTCGCCTGGAAATACCTAGCTTGCTGATAGTTTCCTCTCGCAAACGTGCTAGTACATCAGGATGCTGAGAGAGCATATACACTGCAGACGTCAGTGTTACAGCAGTCTGGTGTGTGATGGGATGGTCACTACGAGAATTACCAAGTCATACTTCGGAATGGACTCACGGTGTCCCTGCCAGCGATCATGATGTTCAATATCTCGTCCCTGAGTACCGTTTGATCTGAAGAAAAGGCATCAATACATCAACTTCCGATGTGGAGACAATCGCGACCTTCAGTGTAGTTCACCAGGTGTTCCAAGAGTGTTTCTCCTTCCTTGACCTCTCCTACACCATCTTTCATGTGGTTACTGAGGTCACTTTGCTTGCATTTCTTCGCGACAGTATCCGCAATAATGGGATCAATGAATGCGTAGCAAACCTTCATGTGCTCCTGCGCCTGATCACGCCAAAGCTCAGAGAAGCGCCAGGAGGATCCATAGTTGGTGCGAGAGGCCGTGGCTATCTGGGATTCTGTGAAAGCACGGACAAATCGGTTGGCAGGATGGTTTAGGAAAGTCGAATCCGTCGACAATGGAGATGACGGCGGGTAGATGAGACCCGCGGAGAGAGAGCAGACATCTTTTCCAAAGAGGAAATCAGTTGCAGAGTCAAGGGTGAAACGTGAGGCCAGGTCCTGGAAGTCGACGGGGTACCCTTCACTCAGGCGGGCCTTCATTTGGAGAATGGCGTCCTCCGCATGTCTCTCGAATATGTCAAAGTCGCTGATACGATCTCTACTGAAGAACGGGCGAGTCATTGTGCGATGGAATCTGGTGAGCCTCTGTCAGCGCATCGAAAGAGAGGGGGTCCCGTTATACGGTACGTACTTCCAGGTGTCCCCTGTAAGACCAATGAGTGCATAGGAGACTGATTCACAGAAAAATAATTACCATCAGAATTGAAAACGCCAGTCCCAAGAAGAGAGTTGAATTGGTCGAAAAAGATAGGACCTACACAGGTTTTCTTAACATGTACAGCAATCTTTCCGCATGACCATACCTTTAACATACGAAGGGAAATGTGTCGCGAGAATCGCCTGGAATCGTGCATTATGCCGCTGACAGGAGCCCATGAGTAGGTCACTCACCTTGATGTATTCAGGTTCCGTTGTCAATATCTACGCGAATCGTTTAGTTCGCATCAACACGTTTGGTGACTAAAGACTCAAAGAAGAAATACTCACCCTGTTCTCATACAAGAAGAAAAAATTGAGCGTATTTCCAATTTCTTTGCACTCGCTTGCTATATATTCAGCTAAGTTAGCCAGCCAACAATGCCAATGTTTCAGTGAGAGCCAGTGCGCGAAAATTGAAATGAGCATGCCTTGGTAGCCATTCCTGAAGTTCCACACGAGTATCGAAAGCTTGTCCAACCCGCCGGGCCACTTATACTTTATGCGCGGGACAATGACCGCCCCCCGGCGTGCAGCTTCTCTGCGGTCTCTCATCTGGGTATACAACACCTTCGCCACGAAGGAGGCTGGCAAGATCAAAATGTATGCTGGGATACTTAACCATCGTGGTACAGGTTCTCCTGCGAGTACCTCGTAAATTTTGAGAGCAGCATACACTGCGGCCGGCGCGGAAAGTAGCTTTGGAAGGTGTTGAACCAGCGCAACTAACCCAGGAGGAACTGATGACTGCATCAGAGTCGTTG
>JBBPTU010000625.1:0-20337 GCA_038094295.1 Tylopilus aff. beelii | reverse complement strand
GTCATAAGCGAATCAAGCATGACTTGGGTTACCACAAGGGCATGGCAGCTTCCCGGATGCATCGTCGTGCATGATTTGCACCATACAACCTGAATGTCTTTTCATCAAATACAACCAAGACATGCAATAAGGAGCTACCTAGATAACTAACTTGCCGAGCGACCGAGTGATAGTTTGACTTATGTCTGTCACAGCGCACGTGGGAAAAAGGGAAGGGGCATCTAGGATAATCACATCTATCCAATGATACGTGAGGGCTTTAGTTAGGTTGGAGAATACGGCTCCTACTCAGTCTGGAAGGGTGGTTGAGCCATGGATTGAAATGGCTGAATCTTCTGAGGGATGAAAGACATGACATCAGTGCGAAAGTTGAAGGGTAGGATGGATAGAAAAGTTAGTTAGGTCGAGTCAGATAGCGAGATGAAAGAATGACTGACATTGATATTTTCGGGTTGGTAGGTATAGCACAGTTTGCAGGTCGATTGGAGGCTCTGGTCTAAAATAGGGGTTGGAATGTCAACGCAACGGTATGTCTAATTTGGCAAGTTGGACATGGCGATGGCATGATCAAACTGACGCGTATGTAAGACCAAGTGAAATCAGCAGGTAATGACTAAAAGGAATCACGAGCATGAATTAGGCGAAAATGACATCTCACATAGCTTCGATGACATTTATTCTGGACACATGGAGACGGATTGAATAAGGGCAAATGTACAAGCGAGCGACAATACGTGAATCCGAAAAGACTAAGCGATGATCGTCTTCTTGTATATGATCATGTCTTGAACATTCGGCAATGGAACGCTAGGAGGTGTGTTAGTCCATGATCAGAGCACATATATGTGACTACAAACCTGGGAAGGTTGCCAGACCAACGAAGGAGGTGATACGCCAGCACGACGAGATGGATGTTTTTAAGCGTGGGGCCGATGTGAGAGCTATTTGTACTCAACCAGACCACGTACCCATCCCTATCTTCAAATTCGGTAAAAGCGACATGGTTGAGGTGAAGCAGAGAGAAGATGGCATTGCGAGTTGGGATGTCCTCCCAGATAAGATATGCCAATACGAACGTGTCGGAACTGTAAATACAGTGTTGATGATAGTAATTGGAATCGTATGGCTCCATGCAAACAGAGCAGACATACCAGCCATGACCCTCTGAGCTCGGTGTGTGCAAGGAGGTACCAACCTCGGAAGCAAAGCGATGGTATACCGGATTGTTCTGAACAAGTCTCCATGGGCAGCGGTGGACATCCGTGGCATGATCGTCGTACTCCTCCAGGTAACCGTGATGAGAATGGGTCTGGATGACCTTGATAGGGCGCTTTGACTGCAGGAAGTAACACACAGTGCAGTGAGGGATCATGCAAGACATGCAGACCCAGACAATGTTCGGAAGGGAGGAAAATGTGGTAGGGATGCATGGAATTGTGTCATTCTAGTAGGTTGGGTCGTAACGGCTGTAGATGGAAACATCAGAAGATTCATGCCTCAAAATGAGACAAAGATGGCATACAAAGGTAATGGAGGGGCCTTTGGCTTGAGTGATAAGCTAGGTACCTCTTGGTATGCCTGGTTCTCCATTTTGAGGAGAGCGCAAAAGTGAGGGGAGAAGGCCATAGTTCCAAAGTGAAAGGAGTGGGGAACATGCTGGATTTTATAGTAAATCATGTGACACTTGACAGGCAATATTCTTCTGTGATAGAGATAAAGGATAGGGTGCGGAAAGCACAAGATCAAAAGGGTGAGACATGGATTGACCAATGAGCTTGGACCTAAGGAGGGGCTAAATAGGTGACGAACGATTCAACAGACAGATTCATAAATGGGTACGACTATAAGTAACAAGCCTAACACCCTGGAATAGGAGATGTTGTGTAGCTAGCATCTAGGATCGCATTCAATAAATGGGGATGTTTGAACGGCGATTGCATTATCAGATTGGATTGACAGAACATCGTGTAGACATCGAGGTCGAAGAATGGGCCTCAAAGCAAACTGTTAGCAGGGGTAACAACCAGGAAAGGATGCAACAATTAATCAAAGCTTTCATAATGATGGTAGGACAGATGGAATGTGGCTTGAATTAGATTTGGACAATCAGACCTCTGTCAAGGAATGATTACCGCCTACAACAAACTCAATCAGATTTGATGTAGAGACCATTCCGTTGCTCTCAAGGATAGATCTATGTTGGATTCAGTAATGATGCAATAATAATGCACATATATGCCGAAAACCTTTTGCATGATCCAAATACAAGTCGGATTGAAGGTATCATGCTACTAACGATGCATTGGGTATACAGGTTACGTAACAAACCCAACAGCAACAACTGATAGGTTGTACTGCATAGAAGCGTGCAGAGGATCAAATCCCAATCTAATCTAAGTGTGCAATTGGTGATTGCACTGAAAATAGAACAATATGTGCTGTGATCGGGTTGAAATGGTATGCATGGAATGGGTAAGCCTGAGAGCTGAATGACCAGGTCACTTTGCTTGCAAACCGTGTTTGGATCACCGCCCTGCATGGTGTTAGTATCTAGCCGGATATAGTACGTTTTGAGACAGGAGGGCAAAGAGCCCTCTACAACACATTGGGTACGGATACTACGTAGGGTTGTTACTAATAGTAGACTAACCCGCCATGAAGCTGGAGTGAGTCATGGAATATGACATGAGAGCATATTATCAATTGAACATCTTGGATCAAGTTTTTTGGGGAGAACCCCAACTTTAATGATGCAGTATTTGGGTAGGGAACCCCAAGCTAACTAACCACTATTCACTTTGTCGACACACCGGCACGTGACTAGGCAACGCAATGCACACGGATTGAAAGCTTATTGCATGCCATGCGAGCAATCCATGTTGGATTAAGTGGACATATTGTGGTACCATAGGGTTAAAAATATAGCATCGAGGTAGAAAATCCAAACGGGAAGCAAGTATGTTGCATGAGGAGAAAAGTAGCCATCTAACCCGACAACTCAACACGTGACTGGGCAACACATTGAATGCAGTTTGAAAACTTGCTGGTATACAAGCAATCCATGTTGGATTTGGCATGTCTATAGTGGAACCCAAACCATAACAGCCTAACATCGAGGTAGAAAACCCCAACGGTAACCCGAGTACGATGCGTGAAGAGGGATGGATAAGTAGGGACCTAAGGGACTGACCAACCCCAAACGCTAATGGATCGAATGATATGGGTTATATATACCATGACAACAGAGAAATAACGAACCAACCCTAACCAACAACCCTAAAAGCTAACTTAACCACCACCAAGGCTAACTGACCTACTAACGTTTGGAGAGGAGAAGGGAATATTGAGAGAATGAATGGATCCGGGATAAAGAAGGGATGGTACATTACCAATGCTTAATGATATAGAATGGACTGGGCCTCTAAAAGGTGCATATATGTGCTCCCAATCACATTGAAAAACCACAAAGTTACCAAAAGAGGGCAGGAAGGCAAGACGCACCAACTGGGGATGAAGGAATGATGCGTATGGAGGTATTCATATTGTGTAGGACGGTGAGGGTCCTAAGGAAGATGGTGAGATGGTCCAAAACCTTGGTTGGGTTGAAAAACCGTGGTCTGTATGATATGACCCTCAGAGCGCAGGGTGGTGAAGAAGACTCACCGCATGACGGGAAACAATGCGCATGCTGTGAATGTTGTTGCATAGCACTATTAGCCATTCATACGAGGTGTGGAAATGGTCAGGTCCATGGTGGGTCGCATGGAACATCACTCACATGGCATGACACTCAAACCTGGGAGGAGGGAGGAAAAAGACTCATGGATCGATCGAAAACGCTGCATACCACTCGTCTCCTGGTGGGAAGGATGCATTGTAGGCTATGGAAGGTGGGTGGGTGGTCAGATCAGCTGTAGGATGCTTGGGAAATCAACCGCACGGTAAGCCCCTAAACAAGAGGAGGGTTGGGAATGGACTTATCGATGAATGAAAAATGATGTGTAGCTCGTACCTCTTGTTGCGTAGACACATAGGGGGTCCGTAAAGCACATTAGGATAGTTAGAAGGATGATCGGATTGATAGAACATCAGCCGCATGATGTGGAAGTTGGTTAGGTGGATGGAGGGGGAATGATCAACTGGCTCAACGAGGAGTGATGTGTAGACCAAGGTTTCAGTTGTGTAGGATGTGTGGGTGCCTGGGGGACGTAGGGGAGCACTCTGAAGGTCGAGAAAGGCCTGGAATGAATTTATAGAGGGGTTGGGTTGAGCCCGTGCCGTATTGGAATGAAGATCAGGTCGGGAGACAACCCCAACCTAACTGATCAAGACCAGATTTGCTGTGGGCATGCATAGTGGTCTTTGGATGATCTCGAGGCAGTCTCTGCAGTCGTTTGTGTGGGGTGAGGATGCCAGACAGGGATGGGAAAGCGAGGGGACCGGGGCTGGGTCGCGTTGTGGCATGGGAATAAACGAGCGGACACACAACTGCTTGTGCGAGATATAGATAGGCTCCGTCCTATTCTTAAGAAGATCTGATGAGATTAACTTCGAAACTAGATGGGCCCACTTCTCCAGTGAGTCCTCAGTCATCTTCTTTCGACTACCCTCCTCCCCTTAGCGAACAAGACCTCACACTCGCTTCACTCACACTCGGCCTCCTAACCTAACCTAACCAGCTAACAAACCTAACCGAGGGCCGGGCCACAATCTGATCTTCCCACAGTAATCTCCGCATATCTGAAACTGGATCTTGCCAAAGAAGTCTTTTTTTCATTTCCAGGTGGGTTCTTTGATCACCATTTCAGCTGTCTTCTTTAATAGCACCAAATGGGGCTTGAGAATGCCATGGTGGGAGATTTTTAATCTCTGTTGCTTCCTGACAAGGTACCCGGAAACAGGCCAGACCCTTCACAGCTTCTATCAGGTAAGCCATCTATTATTGCTTCTATTGAGGGCAGGTAATTACCGCATTGGATTTCAAACTGAGTTTGAACTTCACATATAAGTGTGAGTCAAGCAAAGACTCTGGTCTATTGAATGGAAGATCTGATGAGATTATTCGAAACTAGATTGGTGTGGATTTCTTGATCCCCCATAGTTATCTTCCTTCGCTACTCTCATCCCTTAGCGAACCAATCAGACCCTCGCTCGCCTTTGGCTCACTCGGCTCCGCCTCCTAACCTAAGATATGACCATGTATTGCATTTCAATGGCCAGCATCAATTTTTGAACTGTCTTCCACACCCTTGTCACATGTGACAAGATAAATCAAGTGCATATAGATCTTATCATTGATGAGTGCCTGCAAGCAGCTGATGAGGCCAAAACAATTCATCTTGATTCTGGAGAGCTTCTATATGTCTACCTTCTTTTCTCTTTTATTGTAATTATCACATTGCAAAAGCATCATGCCCTCAGGATGGCTCCATGCCATATATTGCCAGCATGTGCTGGGATGGTCATTCTTTCAACCTTGACACAATGTATTTTATAGAGATCTTCAGGACTCTCAACATCAAGGATGACAAGTCCTTTATGAACCAGGTGTATCAGGGCACCCTCAAGAGTCTATGTAGGCTTGTCCTTGCCCTTCTGTTTGTTAGTCTCCCCTGCAGTATGTTTATTTCTTTGTTCTATCATATTGACCATTGACATATGTCCTTAGAGCTCTACAAGAATTCTCTCATCACATTGTGTGGTATAGTCACCTACCACATAAAATATAAGCATGTTTCCAGAAGCACAAGCCATCATCAAGGAGATTCTTGAACAACTCAACATTAACTTTTTCAAAGCATATGAAAGCACATATGTGAAACAGGGGCCAATTCATTTAATAGGTGGAAGGAGATAAGTGTGTTTGATGGTTGCTGTATCAAATATAGATACCTTTATGTGACTGATATCAATGCATGACTGCCAATCTGATTCTATAAGTGTGACTGACATCCATCCATGTGTGAGCTTACATGACTAGCATCAATGTACCACTGAGATCAATCTACCTTCATAGTAATAATCTCCATTGTTTTCAATCTTTTTCTCAAAAGCACACCATTGCAGATCTGGTCTCCAAGGAATCACATCTATCACATTCTTGTCAAGCTCTCTGAGCAATGGTTGCCAGCCCAAGTTCCATATAAGAACTGTATGACATTTCACACTCACAAACATACATATCTCCATTTCTCTCAAGGGTGCAAAAATTGATTCCTGTCATAACCCTAGTTCATGGTGAGTCTTTACAGTAACCTTCTACTATCTTAGCAGTACTAACAAGGGAATGCTCATCAATATGTAGGAGGATATGTATATGTGTCTGTTCTATAGTAAATATTCGACCTTCACCTAGATAAATGATACTATTTAAGCTCCACATTGACCATGATAAATGTAGTATGATCATTGTTTGTGCTTGTTTGTGCTTGATTCCACCCCTACTAACATCCAGCTGAATTGGCCAAAACCTTCCAAGGAACAAAAAGACAACCTGACCATCAATCTGCACTAGTCTTTTTAGGGACATCAAAAAGGAATAGTTGCTCATTCATATCATTGGCATTCTTTCTTCTGTGGGACTGGGAAGAAAGACAAGGATTCATGGTATGTGTATCCCTCTTATAAAGATGATCTGTGTTATATCCAATACTTTTACAGGCTTCCCAGTTCAAAAACACCATCTCAATGATAGGTTATTAAGATAAATTTCTTTTGGCTGTATTGGAAAGCACAAGATAATGACAAGCTCATATGGTGTCTCTACCTCATACAATAGTGGGAGGGTCAATGCACATTGCAAGAGGGTAGCATATCAGCACCTGGTATATGAAGTCCAGTTCAATTTGATATTTTGGTCAAATCTGACCAGATCAAGACTAAACCAGTTCTGACTATGTCTTAGACCAGCCAGGACTGAACTGAGACCATTCTGGACTGGTCCTGGATGGCTTTTTGATCAGTCCAAATCAATTGCAACTAGTCTTTGAAAAAATAGACTAATTACTATATAAGAATGTGTAAATATTACTTAGATGAATTTGAACAAAATATAGTACAGACTTCTATCTTTCTGGAATATGTTTGGTCTTGTTATGTGGTCCACATGATCAAAGACATGACTAATTCTATATAACATGTCAAAATTGTGATATTAGTGATATAATATATATGCTATTTACAATATCTAGGGATATAAGTTATATTTAAATCACTTTGGTCAGCAAATAGTAGTAGCTCCTGGCATTCCAGAACATGTTTGCCTTTGTTTATCTGATCACACATTCTTAAGATATGGTCATTTTGGATGACAGATCATATTAAAAGGATACTCAGGGAGGGTAAGTCATATAAAATCAAATAGAATAGTTATAAATATACAAAAGATTGAGGATATAGTACTTAATATGTCTAGATATGGGGTATAATTGGTGGCCCAAATAAACTAATCTGAACCAGTCTTAAAGTGGTCTTTTTCTTTCCAGAATCTGAAAAAATCAAGATTGAACTGTTTCTAAAACTGGAAGGACCAGGCTGATCAGGACCAGTCCTAGTCAGTTCAGCCTGATTTAGTTGCTGGTTTTGAACTGTCTTGGGACCAGACTTTCAATTACTAATTGTTAGTGCACTCATTGGAGAATCAGATATTCCAGACAAGTTTTGGAACCTCAGGAATGAACAACTATGAGATGAAAACCCTGGTTTCTTCAAGTTTTTGCCTTTTTCACTGACAGAGATTGGAGGGGATGGCATTTTGAATGGTTTTACCATCAATATGACATCATACAAATATACTCAGTCATGGATTCTTTTCTTCCAGTTGTCTACTGCTATTGCAGAGTGCATCAGAGTGAGATGGAGACCTTCAGAGGATGTGGTTGTCAAGGCATATCATAATGGATATTGCATTCATCTCTTCCTAATCATGTCACATCACAATTTAAGTGTATCCATCCATCCTCTCCTCAAATTTAAGTGTATATAGAGATAGAAGAAACATATGTCTAATCAATTTGACTTTTATGTGTATCAGCAGATCAAAGCATCACTACTAGAAGACCCCCCACCTGAGAGCATCTGTATTGCAAGGGAGCATCTTGTATTACATTTGTATATCATACATCAAGCTCAAGAACATTGCAGGGGGCCCATCAAACATCACTGCCACACATGGCTTGTGTTGAAAGAATGTTAATCAATCTGATGTTATTTTTACCAAGGATTTCCTCTCTTAAGAAGAAATAGTATTGTGTGGCCACATATACATTGACAACAGTGAATCAATTGTCCTCTTTGTGTTACTTTACTAAGTAGGCATACAGCATGCCTGCATGATGCAACTTAGCAAAGATCAAATTCATATCCATGATAGCAGGTTTGCAATCTGAATCCAACCCAAATGATGCTACTCTACTACTAGTGCACATGCATAATAAGTAGTGGTGGGAGTGACACATGCAGAGATCTCAGCATTTGTACAGCACATTGAAGAGGCATGTGACTGATTTCTGCTATCACTCTCTTGTCATCAACTAAGTCATATTGAATATCTAAGCTATCTCAGCCATCAATCTCTGACAGGTGGGCCCACATTCTACCTCTTTGATTCTGTATCAAAGTATTATATGTATGTGTGCTGGGTGGACAGTGGACCACTCTCATTGTTTATATAAGTAACACATTGCATACTTTTGGCTCTGATCACCCCAGGTACTTACTCTTCATCCTTCCCTAATTGCCATGTTCTACATCTCAGATGATGTGCTGCAAATCAAAACTGAAAAAGACTGGCACAAGGCAGATGGCAAAGCTTTGAAATGCCTCAAATTTCTCACAGTGTGCATCTTGGATGACAAGGACAACCTTGCCAAGGAGAAGATAGATTGGGTGCAAAATTGGAATAAGGCCATAGTAAGTTGATGCATCCTTCACTTGTTCTGTGGCTCATTAGTTCCAGCAATCCATGATGGATGTTACCAACAAGGTATGCCAGGCAGGCAATCTTGGCAATGTTACTTCAACCCAAGGTAAGCCCACTCTTTGTTTGCAAAATATAAGGATACTAATCCATTTCATAGAATCAATGTTCATGCATGTGGCTCAAAATGCAACCTGCAAGCTGCCAAGGATTGGTCAAACTGATCTCAAAGACCATTCAAAATAAGCCAACAGTGAGCACCTCAAAGCCCAACACTCTGTTTCCCCACATCTACAAGCTGAAGCTAACCATCCTAATCACTCCCCTTATCAAGCCAAAGCCTATCATTGGAATCCCCTCTTTTGTCAAACTGACAGTGACCAATTCAAAAACTGATCCCTTGGAACTCAAGTTCAAAGTCTTGAATGCCTTGATTGAGGTAAAACATGTAAAAGAAGAGTTAATGATGATTAAAGTGGTGGTCTTCCTCATGTATGGAAGAGTAGCAAAGGCAAAGGCTGTATTAGAATCCTTGATCACGATTTGTAAAGTGAGAATAGGAGGAGGTGTGTGCCACAAAATTCAATAATTTGCAAAAGAGAGAAGTAAGCCAAAGAAACTTAAAGCTAAGAAATAAATGTACTTATAAAACACAAAATAAATTACATAGCACCTATGTCAAAAGAGATAACAAATAGCTTATAGAATAGCAAAATAGTTAGTTTTTAACAATAAAATAGTGATTCAAAATATTTTCAATATTGTTCATCAAGTTGTTATTTAGAGGTTAGAAAAAAGGATAGTAAACTCTGCTAGTGACTGTATGCTGTGATTTAATTGATCATAGTATAATGTACTATATGAATAGTAGCTTATTGTTATATCCTACTCATGCATATTACCTGTCAATGAGAACTTTAAAATTATATACATTTATGTTCTAACCAATGCAAAACCAGTATATAAATAAATTCTAAATTAGAGTTTCAATATTCTACAGAACTATCTAACTTGCATATTAACAAGCTCAGATGATATAATGGTAGTAGGTAAATCCCATATAGACTCAGAAAACTTGAAGCTCTTATGATAATATATGATATAGCAACACAGACAAGGAATTGGCACAGAAAGCCTTTCTATCTATTATATTCTATTGTAACCATTGAAACAGTTTCTCTGCTTTCAGTGCATATCATGTTTTATTTATCAGATCTCTTATCTTTATACTTGGAAAATAAAACTGTCATATATTCAATACTTATTTATAAATATCACTTGGAACTTCAATTTGGATCCTCAAATATATATCAATCAGAATTATCTTTTATCAAGAAAAATACCTGCCAAGTTATGCCAGTGACTTGCTTTGATGCTAGTTATTCATTTTATATTTTGGAATTTATTGTAACTTTGCAAAGTAAGCTCAGGCTTGACAAAGGTATCTTCAAATGCCTCTTTCATGAGCTTCTCTTGTAGATAATTCGATTTTCACATAAACTCAGAGTTCTCCAGATTTAACCTTAGTCCCACCTACAATCTCATACACTTTGTTTATATCTTTAAGAGAGCCAATATGATCCTTGCCTGAACTAATCCAACCTCTTTGAAAATAACAGCCACCATATTTTCTATATTAGTAACATTTTTGACATGCTATAAGTGATTGCTAGAACTGAAAGTAATGTCTTTGACAGAAACCCTTTCATATAATATGTGAGATACCCTGGTAATGTGTTCAAGCAATTTCCCCATGGTAAATCCTAAAAGTACCTTTTCCATGTTGTTAAATATATCACCCCTATTATCAGTGAACAACTTTGAAATTCTCCAGTTTGTCAAGTTACTTTTCTAACCCTTTACATTTGTGAACTGACATGTCCTGAAGTGAAACCATTGCTGACATGTTCTTCAATGTTGGGTCCCTATCATTTGATATGGCAACACAATTCCCACTCACCACTGATGCTATAAACTTGGACAAAAGGTAGATGTCTCCACCATGTGTACCTCAGTTTGGTACCTATACTAGGCAACTATATATAAGCAAGCTGAAGGCACAAGGGATTCAAATTGTCACCTACAATGTCTAACAAAGAATCTGGCCTGAGAGAGGGAATTGGTATGTCAGAGCAAATGGCACTAAACAAGTATTCTTTCTGCCAATTTTAAAAGAGACACATAATTAACTCTATCACCTTCCAGCAGCCAGAAAAATATCATTCAAGATGCCTCAGTAAAAGGATAACTCAAAAACCAGCCATTACAACTCTCATAGTAAAGAAAGGACAGGAGAAGTTCTGTGGCCTGCACTGGCAGGTTGTCAGGAGTAGGAATAAAATGGTCCATATGTGATATGTCTGCTGCACCAAACTACTTCACATGCAAGAGTGTTCAAGGGCATGATCCAGAAAAGACATCAATTTCACATAGATTATATTTCCTTAAAACATTATTGCCTGAGTATAAATTATTGCAGTTAGTTTGTCATATTTGGGACCAATTCCATTGTATAAAGGTAAATGGTCAGATTGATATGATCTAGCTTTAACAATAGCTAGAAGTAAAAATTCTTTATAATCTAGTTAATAAACCTTGGAAAAAAAGAAGGCTAGATCTAATTCATTCAAGGTAATGCAAAGTTTTATATATTAATCTATAGCTCATAATACCATGAAGATAAGCTGCTACTATATCATGAACATGCCAGTCTACTGGGGTTTTTGACCTCTGAGTAAAGGGTCAGATTCAGCTCTTTAACTTGTGTACAATACTTGTCTTCTCACAGACATGTTTGACCAGTTCACATGTTGCCTCACAACATCATTATATGTCTCAGTGATAGACAGAAAATATATAAGAGTACTAGATCTGCATAAAGAAAAGTCAAAGGAGAATAAGGCAACACTAGTGGCCCCATCTCACATTGCAAGGAGCTTAATTCTGGACTGGTGCTGTGTGCATTCACTTTTGTGATTTCAGGTCATCCTTGGTTTGATTGTATATTAACAGAGAGGGACCTTGAAAGCTAAGAGGAAAAGCAAGGATACATAGTAGGGATGCATATATAAGCTCTCCCAAATATCATAATCTTGACTGCAAATGGTGCTTGATCAGTGGTTCTGAACTTGCAATCAGCAGGGTCACATTTGAGTCAAGGGGGCTGAAATCTCTGAAACAGAGAATCATGAAAAATGTCCTTCTGTACAAGTGTTAATTCAAATGTTCACAATGCAACAAGCAGTGATATTGTAAGTGAAATCTAGGCTATCCTCTTTTCATATACAAGTTGATGTTGCCTGTTTGATAATCTTTTTGACATAGCACTCAGTGTCATCACACTTGATGAGTGCCCAGTATAGATATCTAGTGTCACATCTTGCTGATATCCATATTATTGAAAACCATCATGAGGAATGAAAACATTGAGCACTCACACAGGAACAGAATATGGATGAATGTATGATTGTGGAAGAAAAAGAGGGTGGAAGAAAGAAGAATGGAAAGCATTCTGCTACTGACAGTCCTTATATCTGTAATCTAATCAATATCTGATCCAGAATATCAGTTCATAAAATGACATTGTATGTCAGGCTTACAATTATTTGATGTAAAATCACCATGATCAGTAACATCTGCATAGACTTTCTGAAGAATCTCTAAACTCATCTGCAACAAATAAATTGTATCAAGGAGACCTGTCTTTAGCTCCAGGCATGCACTGGGTATTGTTTATGATGGTGAATTCAATGCTGAAAGTGAGCTTATTTAGTCTTTCCAGCTCAATTGTATATCCCCTTTTAATTGGCCTGAATATGTCAGTATGAGCATTGATGATTCCTATTTTTGCTTGAGTTTATACTGAGAGTTACTTAGTAATACTTCAGCCACACGCCATTCATGAAACACTGGTTATCTCCTTTGTAAAAGGCATTAAATCAACCATTGAAGAGATGTCTTTTTCAAGTGACTTCTATACATTGGCCATTGAAGTAGAAATAAATTTCTCTGTGGAGATGAAGAAAGTGTGCTTTTTCATAAAGTGATATGACTGTCACATGTAAGCTCAGCAGTTACCTCAAAGACCTTTCAAATTGACTTGCTGTATCAAAGATTGTAATTAAAGAGAAACCTCACTCTTTCCTCAATGCTAGCTCTCATTTTATACAAGTATCTTAATACATAAAGGCCAAATAATTTGTGATATGAATATCTCAATACAGTGAATTAAATTTCTTGGGCCTCCCTGTATATCATGATGTCACTTGGATTGTCATTGTTGAAATTGCCATTTAACTTTAAGATCATACAGAAAACAAACCTATCAATATAGACTATTTCAATAGTAGCAGTTAGACATTTGCAAAGGCAGTATATTTGTCCTACACTATATTTTTACATGCTAACTTATATATGACTTGTATGCTAAACTGTTGCTCTGCACTTGACACATCTGACTTTGATAGAATTATAACATTGATAATCAGTTAATTCCCCAAAGCATCTATGTTTTGTACATCAAACAGGTCCATGAGTTCCTCCACTCATAGCCCAGTTCAGCTCCCCCATTTATCTTGATTTATTGTAAGTTATAGCCTGTGTAATTGTTTGAAACTAATATTTGAATCAGTGGAGGATGACCTAATAGAGATTCAGTGATGGACACCCCATATGTCTTTTGTTTGATTTGCAGAGAATAGCCATTCATGTCTTCCATGAGATTTGACATACCAGGCATACTTGATACTTGACATCTTACAAGGAGCTGAAATGTAGTGCTCTATTCAAATCTGACATTGTGATTACTAAACATTGACATGGTCCAGGTGGCAGCTAAAGTTAAATCTCAGAAAACCTGGTTTGATGGTGGACAGGATAGAAACAGATCAAAGCAAAAGTGTGTACTTCATAAGGCAGGTACATGAAGATGATTGAGAGTTGAGGAAAACCATGAGTTCAGTTGTGTAAGGGGTGATGACAAATAGTTCATTTAAAGCAATAAGCTAGTTCCACACATATTTCCCATGTGATTTCAGAATTACTTGATTTAAGTCATCTACCTGCCATCCCTGAAAAAAGCTTTTTGCAAGCCTTGAAAATAGTATTAGCATATTGATAGCAATTATATTTGTATTTGTATAATATATAATTTGGCTGATGCTTTGAGACAATGTGTAATAGTATCAACAGTTAAGTTATAGAAGAAGAATAAAGTGTGATGGGGTCCAAGGCTGGTTCTACTGGCAGTGGAAATTCAAGTTTACAAATGATATTGTTATATTGCTTGTAGGCTCTGATGAGGCATATCCTTAAGTTATCACTATGACCCAGAACATACACCAGGTTGAAAGCATTTATTGGATCTTGTGATATCACACTCTGAGAAACAATCATATGAAGCTGGAAGGGGTCTCTCACTGCATGATCTACTATAACAACTGTGCAGGCAATAGAATCAGTGGAATAAGAAAGAGGAAAAATTCATGCCAATATTCACCCTCAGTCTTACAAAGCTCCAAATGGATTAGCAGGCATGAGTTTGCATTTTCAGTGACAATTAAAATGTTATTCCATGCAGTGGTCTTAACTTTATACAGTATTGGAATGAAGAGACCTAGGTGAGCTTGGGGCCATCAGGCCACTAGCTAATATACTTGGGACCAAGCTTCTTGTTTTGGCAGGGTGGTAATCTACTTATATGTGTTGCTCTCTTTGAAGAATAGAGTGAAGCCAAGAGCACTTAGGGCATGAATATTTGATGGGCACAGAAATACTGAGTGGCTCAGAGCACAAATGATTCTGATAGATATACTCACATATAAACACAATGCCTTGATTCTCTTATCTGCTACATGATGGGTCTTATAAATCCAGGTACAGGATTCCTCCATGGTCTTTTAGAGCTGTACAATATGACCACCTAGTAGACACAACTCTCAATCATACATAGGTTAGAGTGGCATTGAACATACTTAAGCTTTTTTCCTGTGCATTAAGGGTCTTAAGGAGATTTTTGATTCCTGGATGTGCTCCTTGCATGAACTTAGCATGCCGGACATATAGATCTTGGACAAGTTTCTATGAGTTCTAAATTGCAATCTGCACCTGATCAAGAACTTGCTAATGAATATTTACACTCACAAGATAGCTTGATGGAAGAAGATTGGACTTGGTCCTTCAAGATAGGACCAGGAGCACAAGATGAGTATACCTCCCACAATGTCAGAATGACTCACTTTGGATGGTTCTCAATATTTCTACAGGGTGGTATATGTAGGACAAGTGGCACAAAGAAGGATAGCATATCTTTGTCTCATTGTATGATAGCATCAAGTAAAGGAAGCATTGTGTGCCATTTTTGTAGAGTTGATGGTCTGTGAAAGGTGAGTCTTGCATGGCATATGTCATGCCTTGCTGATGTATGTATTCATTTAATATATCTCCTTTTTGATGTAGTTCTTGAAATAGAAAGATCAGAATGTCATCCCAGTGCTGCCAGGAGATTACTGGGAAGTATAACCACCAGTGTCCTGCAGTCAGCATTTTGGTTGCTCTAAGCACTGTTATGGTCTGGGACAATATGCTAACCCACACATCTGAGCTTAACCAAGCCCTGGGCCATGCAATAATGGAAGGGACGGTGGAGAGGTAATCCCTGGAGGTAACTTCCTGTGGAAAGACATAGAAGATGTGCTTGCTACAGAGCAGTCCACCAACTGACTCCATGGTTACTTGGACAGTTTCTCTTTGTTTTTTCACCTTCATTCTTTGGGCCCATGCCACCATTTCCATTCTCAGTCATTCCATCCTGTATACTGTCATATGAACTCAGTTTAGATTCATTCCAAGTAGATCTTATGTTTTCCCACGTGCATGAGAACATCTTCTCACACGATTCCTTTCTTACTCTCACAGACACTGATTCTCTTCCACTACCATATCTCTCATTATAGCAGCTCGCCCTATTCCCTGTTACGTATAAATACCCCTCTCAGGTGCCATGTACTATAGTTTGATCTATGCAATCTACCTGTGTTCTCATCTCTCACTGCTATGAAGATAGGTTCTTCTAGTAAGACCTCATTAGAACTGGATCCTTTTCATCAAGCCTTGCTCATAATTCTCTACATCTACTGCTCATTGCTAGATGAACTAAGGAGAGAAGAACGACAGGACACACTTTGTAACAGGCACCATGTAAAACAGTAGTACTCAAGCAGGTCACAAAGCCACCATATCACAACCTGAGTGATAGGAGTGGAATGGTTTGCTTCTACATAGGCTAGTTGTCATAAAGAACATGCTCAAGTTATATATTATGGCAAGTTGATATCTGTCACCTATTTCTGCCAACTCTTCTGAAATGGTGATCAGCATATCCAATCAAACCCCAGTTAAATAGACAAAGGATTCTACCCTGTTTTTAGCTTTTCTGCATAATCACTCACTAGCTCTTTTTACATCTATTCACTTGCAGGAAATTTCTTACTTTGCTTGTTATATTCTTTCATGTCCTTCTTGATGCAAATGCCCATCTTGATTGACCATCAAAGATCAATAGTTGTGTTATACATTAAGAAGGATAGCATAGCTCCTCAAGCCCCAGCAGCAAGAGCCTTGTGGAGGAGACAAGTTACCTGAGTTGCATCAAGGACCACCCAGAGGATATTCTGTATCTTGAAGAAGGAATTGTAATGCTGTTTATGAGCTCTGATGGAACTCAAATTGTCAAAAATGAACATGGCATAGTTCTATTTTATACTTCTAAGAGAGAGCCATGTTAAGTCAGCAGCACTGATGATGAGCATCACAAGCAGTAAGTGACTTAGATGAGGAACTCCAGCTCCAGTGAATCAACTATAACAAGCAACAACTTCTTCAAATTGAAACATGCTAGTTGTCAAAGGAACTGCAATATCTCTAAAAGATAAAAATATAAGGAAAAAGAAGAAGATAGGCTGTGGTAAAATCAATCCTATTCCACTGATTGTATACACTGGAGATATTGCAAGCCAATTTGGCTCTACACATCACAGTTGAAGGTAAGCCAGTGTAGTCACATTGTGATGTGGCAAGGGACTTCACTTAATAACAATTGGCTATAAGATCACAAGCAATAGGAAGGTGACCTGTGAAACAAACTGAGAATAGAGCTCCTCACCCAGGTTTTAAAGTGATCAGGCAAACACATCTCTAATGGGAAAGCAGAGCACAATCAGTGCATTGCTGAAAAACTATACTTTGAGTGTAGAAAACACAGCTATAAGGGCAAATGCTTGCTACTATAAGCAAACCATTGAAGCAGGCGGCTTTACTGAGGACAAATCTTTCCAGCCTCCACAAGTACATATGGTGTCATTGAGGCACTTGAGGCATTATGCTAGAGAAATTGGATTGGTGTGAATTGACAAGAAGAAAAAGAAGTATACAGGACATCTCTAGGATAAAAATGAATGGCCTCAGATGAGACTTCTAGGAACACTTGCAAAAGTGGACATTGTGCTCTGATGAGCCCATCCACAGGCCCCTGGAAAGCTTCATGTAATCTACTCACCAATTATCAGCATCTGCCAGAAAGGGTCCTTTTTTAACATCAATATCACATATATGACAAAGCTCTGAGCCAAGGTTCCTGGACCACATAAGAGACAAGGCATTTACCAATCAGGTCAATTGAGAAACTCTGGAGACCTTGTATAGGTTACTGCTGTTGTTACCATTTACCAATTCATCCTGAAGTAAGTCATTAATATGGACTTTTTGAACTCTACTGCTGATATGAATTGCAGAATATTACAAAAATGCCATCATAGTAATTTATAGTATGACTGCATACCATTTCAAATATACCACAGAGGACAAATCAGACCAATGATCCAATACAATGCAGAAGATGTGCAAGATTCAAGAATGTTCAGATATTACTGGACTCAAGGAATACAAGACTTATCTTAAATCTATGGGGGTAAATACCAGGATCCTACCCACTACTGTAAAGAGTGAAAGGGATGATATCCAAGTAATCATTGGCTAGGCTAATTCTGAGTGGCTGTACAACTTTTTTGAACACCACAAACTTTGATTTCCTCTCTTTCTCCACAGCAGCTGGCTGAAAACATTAATAAAGAATTACTAAACATCCTGTGGAGACTAAAAAAAACTTAGAAGAAAGTAGAAATTGATATCATATACACAAGAAATTGTTTAGCTCTGTGTCATAAGATCATGTGCTGTGTTGCATGTACAATAGCCTATAATTACTTACACTTCTTTCTTCTGGTTTTCTTGGTCATGTTCAACTAGTAGGAAAAATAAATCAATGGATTCTCACTACAAATTGAGGTGCTAATACAGATGGACCTCATACAGATGTGTCAGAATTGTGATCATAATAGCCATGATGTTGGCATGGCTGCTGTCACTGCTGCTGGCCAAATTGTTGTCATCATCAATATAATGGAGGTGGCAGCAGGGTTGGTGCTGCTGCTTTGTTATTGTCATTGGGGGCAGTGCAGTGATGGGATCAGCATGGATACATCAGAGCAATTGACAACATGGTGATGATGGCAGTAGGACTGCTGCTGTGTTGTTGTCATCCACACAGTGATGGGGTTGGTGTACTAGTAGATGTGTCACTGCAATTGATGACACAATGTGTTGAGAAATCTGATATTTCTTATTACATAATTTCACTTATCCTGATACTAGAGTTCTAGACTCAATGACATAATATGATGTCATCATGAGTTATTTTCACTATTCATCATCTATAATTGTTCATTGGTATGACATTATAGATAAGAGTGTATATTACTATTGGTTGATTACTAATAGCTAGATCACATGATCGTTCCATGGTGTTTTATATCATTCCATTGCCTTACTATACATAGTATTAGGCATATATAGATACAAATAAGATCTGTAGTACATCAACTGGGCCTCTCATTTCAGAATAATAACAAGCTCCTTGACTTTGTTCCAACATCATTTTCACTTAGCCCCTACACTCTATCCTCAACCCCACCCTTACCACCCTATAAGGTTCAATCCTTGTGATACTCCCCTCCTAGTGAGTCTCCCACTAAAGGTTTTATCCTTTCTGCACACTATTGAGAGATGTGGTACTTTCGATAGGTTATGAGCCCTGCTTGATTGATTTGCCATCTTTGATTCATGTGACCTGATGCCTTTCAATCTCGCACAGTGGTGAGAGTTCCCTCAGTGACTCATTGAGGCTCTCATTGGCATGACAACCTTCTTCCTTATGTTTCTTGTTAATGTGGCAGAAGTTGATCATTTGGAGGACACGATCTTTGCAATGCTGCAGAACTATCTTTTTGCATTTGCATTGATCAGAATCCAGTTTTGAACATTCATACTTTGGATTGTTCTGATCAGATTGGCATTGACCACTTGGTGATCTATATATGGTGTTTTAGAACCCCACAACCCCAAGGTAGTACTTCTCCTCCAGTTCCTCCTCCATCAGCACACTCTAGTGCCTCATATCATTGAGTCCCTCAAGCTCTTAGGTTAATCCCTTAATCTCCTACTCCAGGAGTGACCCACAAGGATCAATTTTCAGGTAATTCTTGACTTTCCTCTTTGGAAAAGACCAATAAGATTGACCATGTTTGCCTAGTCCCCTGTCCTGCTCAACAAGCAGTACATCCTTCTACTGCTAATCCTGATCTTCCACCTCCTAACCACACCTATCATTTTTGGCAAGTCACACTACACCCACATCCAGAGTTCCCTGAACTCCCTCATTACCTTTCTTGTCCTTCTTGTGGTTGTAACCTTGACATCTTGGGATGGTATGCTCATCAGTTCAGAACCTTCATATGAAACGGACTGTATCTAGTAGGCCTACAAGCTGAATTCAATGTTGAAGCCACTCTTAATTAGCCCTATATCTTTATAGAATGTGTTGTTGGTCTAGTTCCTTTAGCTAAACACCTATCTATCTTTGAAGCACATCGAAATGCCAGCATATCCACCATCGATGACACTAGCAATATCATTGCAGATGAATTGCTTCGCCAGTCTCCATGTTCATCATACTGCAGAAACCAAACAGGTGCTCATAGAAGGCCCTCACCTAACCAATCACCACCTCCACAAAACCACCACATTCCACCAACTCCAGAAGCTGAAGGCTCCATGCCGAGACTTCATCGCCATTGAAACGGACAAAGAAACTGTCATACTGAAGAATGAATCCTTGAAGATCACAAAGATGGGACCCCACTTCACGAAGGCACTATCAAGAGTACCACATCTCTTGATAGTGTGCAGAAAGGATAAAACCTTTAGTGGGAGACTCACTAGAAGGGGAGTATCACAAGGATTGAACCTTATAGGGTGGTAAGGGTGGGGTTGAGGATAGAGTGTAGGGGCTAAGTGAAAATGATGTT
>JBBPTU010000624.1:0-20367 GCA_038094295.1 Tylopilus aff. beelii | reverse complement strand
TAATGTGAGTGCTTCTCTGTCGTGGACGATGCCCTCCTCGATGTCCCCAATTTCCCCGAACCGCTCATAACGAGCAGATAGATGACTCGAAAGCTGAGTCAATGGATTAGATCGCATGTGGTGGCCAGGTGGGCACAACTTCAGCGCTTCACGATCAAGCGCAATCGCCTCATCGACGTGCCTTCTCGTGGCCCTTCCACTTTGGTCAAACAGGTCGGAAAGAAAATCTGCCCGTGAAAGTAGGTGCTCGACTGAGAGGATGTTATTCCTTACATCTGGGGTAGACGGGGTGAAACTGGTACCTCTTGAATCCATGCTATCCGACCGGATTCTGAAATATGTACGAATCTACTTGTCAGCGTACGCGTATGGTCATCTTGCATACTCTGCACGCAAACATAGAAAAAAGTACCTGTTGTTTTGTTCGCCGAGCTGAGGTACTTGGGACATCCGTAGAGTCCTAGTTCAAAGATGATCGATGATCCGCCAGTCGTGATGATATGATCGTAACTATACAGGAGTCTAGGGTCGGAAGTTGCGTTTTTCGCCAGGCTCAGCAGGTTGACAGTGGTAAAATTCGGTACGTTGTTGGGCGTGAGAAGTGCGAGAATAACCTTCCTGAAACGAACATGGTTTATTCAAAACGAGGACCACTGGCAAATGTGTCTCACCGTCACGACCTATATCTCCACTCGGGGCACTCACTCGAACCGTCTTGGGTCCACATGCTTCTGGACAGCTGTGACACGCTCAAGGACTCGCCACCGTGGCCGAGACAGGTCTGGAGCGTGGGTCGAAATGTACCCGTGACGACGCTCATTCCAACGCACGTTGTCGCCAGTGAGTGGTGTTGATGCTGAGAAGAGTCATGGTCACCGACAGAAACGCCGGACCTGGTGGTGACTCAAAACCAGCGAATCGCCACCCTTCCTAATGCCTGCCGCCTCCGAACGCAAGCAAAGCCCTCGTCTTCTCTTGAACCAGAGGGATACCGTCTAAACAGATCCAGAACGCAAGGATGGTAATCCTCAGCGGCAGCAGACCGCTCAGCCCCGGTACAACCCCCTTCTTTCATGTATCCTGTCAGGTCGACGAACCCACTTAAGTTCCCGTTCTCACCACGCATCAACCAAGACATGCGCTGTACCTCGATGGCTACGGATCACGCATCCATCACTAACATAATATGACAAGCATAATGGGGGCTGTCAGGCACACTCGACACGGAGTTGAATAGAGGGTGACTCGAGCGTCCTTGTGTGGTATGGGGAAAGGTATGTCGTGTGGCGTATGGCAAAACGATTCGGGAGCTAACGTGCGCAACGATCAAGTTTGACAGTGGACAGTCTGGATGACTGTCGCGTTGTTCATCCTCGCAGTGCTCCCGCTCATCGTCGTGGTCAAAGCATGGCGCGCTACGCCTATATACACTTGGCCAGAAGGCGCAGAACGCATTACGTATAACTTTGTCACGACAGAACGAATGCATTGATATTGGTGCAGACACTGTATCATCTCTTTACGTGTGTCAGGAGGCAGAGACTTAGATGGTGCAACATGCACAGCGACTCTGACTCAAGGGATCGATTATTGAGCTGAGATCCTCGTTCAGCGAACATGGAGCTTTACGATGAAGGAGGCCGAGAACACGAAGTACACGGCGCGACCGAGATCATCAGAGTAGTTATTATAACGACAAATCTCTGGCAGACTCGTTACAATGCCCTGCTAAGCACCGATGTGGATGTAAAGAACACGTTGATCGACTGTCACCACCGATTTCGGCACCGTCCTCATCGTCTCGTTCAACGCGAACGCAGCCCGTTTGTAGTCCAGATGACCCGAGTCGTCAAACATGAGCTTGTAGAACCGAGACGTGATCTCATTCGTCGCCCCGTCATCCACAGACCACATCGTCCCGATCACCGACCGGAATCCGAGGAACTGCATCGCCGACGCGAGGTGAATTGACTCGTCCGGGCTCTTCTCGTCTCCGACCGTCGTCCGACACGCAGAGAGGTACGCGAACTCGGGGTTGTTCAACTCGCACCGGATGATCTGCTCGATCGTGAAATGGCCATCCCGGAGCGCGAACGCAGACTTGAATGGCTCCTTGCGGTTCGGGAGACCATGGCACGCGAGGTGAACCCATTCGTTCTTCCCCAGTTCCTCGGCGACCAGAGGGATTCGACATTCTTCATCGTCGATTTGCTTGAACTCGGCAGCATCCTTGACATCCTCGCCGATGCTTGCCAACTCAGAGCTGACAGATAACAGCTTCCTCTCCCCCACAGCATTTGCTTGGCCGATGGCAATGAAGCGCTTTACGTCACTTGCAGACCGCGAAGGACGGGCTCGTCTGGCACGAATAAGGGCACCTAAGGTTGGAGTGTAGGACGAGATGTACAGATCTGGAAGGTTCCGCTGACCCTTCCGATATGGTCCAGCGGCGTGTAGTGGAAGATCCGAAAACTCGGCAGTGGCGCACCACCAGATCCGGGATTGGAATGGGTGGATATCCTGGAGGACATCGATGACAGGGGAAATGACATAATCCCAGAGTTCCCGTAGGATCACGCCAAGAATAAATGACATGTCCTTCAAGTTTCCATGTTTCGGCAGACCAAGGAACCTTGACGATAAGTCTGCAACATGTTCTTTTGTGATTTTAAGCGAAACGTGAATGGGTTCCCGGTCGTCTATGATGATGAGCGCGTCGCAACTGTATTGGCTCGCATTCACGACGATCACGGGCCCTTCTTTAGCTGCACATCGAAGATCGGAGAACAGCAATGGAAGAAGGAAACGAGAGAAACCAGGTAACTTCCGGATGGCATTGACGACCCTCTGCATCTCGAGATTGAGATGACATACGTGATCGTGTTGGTCGTCGCTTGAATGGAGGGCCACACGGATGCGTATTGTTAGTTCGGTGAATTTATTTCCCAGTATCTCTCCGTCTGGGCCTGATGCAATCACGTCGTCGAGCGATGAATGCAAGCGAATGAGCTGGTTCCAGAATACACTCCGTCCTTGCTCGAGAAGCTCAACCGCACGTTTTGGAGCGCTATTACGTAGGTATGCAGAGAATGCATCGACCGCGACTGACGAGGTATGCTCTTTAAGGATGGCGAGATGCTGAGGTAAGGATGGAAGTATGGAAAGATGTTCGTCGAGCAATCGAAGACACGTTTCATATGCCAGACGTGTCGATGGGTGATTGAATTCTTCGGCTGCGTGGATCCATTCTCGAGTGCCAGTTAGATCCCCCGAAGACACTGTAGGACACATCCGCAAACTGAGCATACAGACGGAACACCTCTTCCAAGTCGCTCGACTGTCATTCCAATGAGTGAAATCTGGAAATAATACGTGAAGGAACTTACTGCTTTATTAAACTCATAGCGAGTTGACAGCAGGTATGTAAGATGCGTCAAAGATCTCCAGCGATCAGGGTGGCCTTGTTCCCGCAGTTCGAGAGCCCGTCTGGCGAGGGTAATGGCTTCATCAAGGTCAGAAACTTTACCTAACTTGTCATGGCGACGAGAAAGATTCATTGCAAGGTTATTCAGAGATATCGAGCGAAGAGGGTGGCCTTGTGGGCGCAGCGCAAGAGCCTCTTTGTTGAGAACAATGGCCTCATCCAGGTCTGAAATTATGCCCAACTCCTCGTAACGGTCAGTAAGATCAGCGGCAACATTACTCAAAATCTTCTGGCGACGAGGGTGACCACGTGGGCATAGCAGGAGAGCCTCTTGCTGGAGGACAATGGCCTCATTGAGATCAAAAACCAAGCCCGACTCATGGTAGCGGGCGGAGAGATATGTTCCAAGGTTACTCGAGCACGCTGAGCGAGTTGGATGGTCTTTCTGGCCTAGCACAAGAGCTTCTCGGCCAAGAGCAATGGCCTCGTCCAAATCTGAAACTGCCCCAAATTTCTCGTAGCGAGTCGCGAGGCAGACTGCAACATAGGTCAAAGACATCCAGCGATCAGGGTCATCATGCGGGCACAGCACGAGATCTTCTCGAGAGAGGGCAATGGCTTCATCGAGGTCGGAAATCCCTCCTGACTGGCCGTAGCGAGTGTAGAGGCGTTTTGCAAAGTTGCGTAAAGATATCCCACGATCAGGATGACCCTGCGGTCGCAGCACGAGTGCTTCTCTGTCGAGGACGATGCTCTCCTCGACATCCTCAATTGCCCCGAACTGCGCATATCGAGTAGATAGATGACTTGAAAGCTGAGTCAATGATCGAGATCGCATGTGGTGGCCGGCTAGGCACAGTCCCAGCACTTCACGGTCAAGCGCGATCGCCTCATCGATGTGCCTTCTCGTGACCCTTCCACTTTGGTCAAACAGGTCGGAAAGAAAATCCGCCCGTGAAAGTAATTGCTCTACTGACAGGATGTCATTCCTTGCGTCTGTGGCAGACTGGGTGAAACTGGTACCTCTTGAATCCATGCAATCCGACCGAACCCTGAAATGCGTATGAATTTGCTTGTCAGCCTACGCGTTTGGTCATTTCGCACACTCTGCATGCGAGCCGAGAAAAGTACCTATTGTTTCGCTCGTCGAGCTCGAACGGATGTAGGAGGTTCGTGGTAACCGATGATACACTAGCCCGGGCTGTGCACGTCCTATCTTCGGTCGGAGTTTTCCTTCCGTTGCCAGTGTCGTCACGTTTTCCAGTCGTTCTCCTGCCTCCATCCCACATTATCCTCCTTATTAGAAAACAAAGTTTCAACCCCGGTTGCGTATTCTGTATCTACTCAATTGCACTCATTGGAACGTATTCTCCGCCAGTTGTCACCGAACACGAGAAGCGTTAGAATTTCACAAGAGAAGTACTAACACCGGATGACAGTAGTGATTCAAGCTCTTTGCGTGGCATGAACGGAGCGCTGTGTCATGGGAATCAAGGCGCAATGAGAGCGGTCGGATCGCATGCGAGCTTTATCTTCCCGTAGATGCACCACGGATTCTAGCATCACATTCCCAAGGTCTCGTTACAAAGGTGGAAACAAGAACCTGGGACCCACACAGCTGGATTGATAAGATGGAAGGATGGTCATTTACATGACTGTATGGTCCTTCTCCGACAACAGCAATCTGCTGATCGTGGTTATGAGACTGTGATAGCAATGCGTAAATTAGAGACCATCATGGATAAATGAATGCCGCCCAATACGCGGCGCATTGCACCCTCCAAAATGCCCGACGGCTTCATGCAAATGCGCGCGTAACCCCATTCTGATCCACCCCTGTGCATTTCTCGTACGGTGCCACATATACTTGTTACGCCCCGCACCTATTGGTGACTGACCAATGAGTCGCCTATAGTTCTCAACGATATAGATAGTTTCGTCAGAGAGGTACCTTCGGCTTCGTCGTCCCATAGGGAGGCACGCGGTAATAGAGCGTGCATCAGCGGAGCAGAACCTACCACAACCAGATTCTCGGTTCCATTGCATACGATGTGACCTCACTAAGAAAAGGTGCAGTCAATCCGTCCGACAGAAGACTCCAGGTCGTACGTGTTGAAGAGTGTTCCGTTGACAGTGTACGACTACACCAAGAAGGTAGGATTGGCCATCTGAGAGCTTCCGACGAATGGCGAGGCAGAAATTGTCACTAAATACGGCAGTAAGCTCAAGTGACGTCTCACGAATCGAGGAAATGGGAACATACGGGATGACGATGATTTTGTGACCGCTCTTCGTTGTGGAACCCAATAGTATATGCAGGCAGGAACTCGAAAGTGTCAGAAAATGCGCCATAATTTATCAGGTATCTATCAAGAGAAAGAGCGAATTAGCTATGCGACGAAGTGACACGGTATGACATACCGAGGACACCAAGGTATTGAGAACTAGCATGAAGAAGACCGAGTTTCTAAGACAGGCGGGCTTTCGGTGTAGTCACGAATGTCGAATACAGCTACATCTTGAGTGCGTTCATGAGACTGCTAAGCATTGAAAGGAAAAGGTCGCGAGGTTGGCAAGACGGTCGGGTTTGTCTGTGTGGGAGCGGCCACCGTCAACAAGTCGAAGTACTAAAAAAATGCTCTGGAGGTCAGTCAGTTCCTGGAGATGGTTGAAGAGAGCTTGGAAGAACGTACCAAGGCGGCCTAGTCTGTTAGTGTATTCTTGCGGAGTAATGTCCACGGCCTCTGTTTCCTCAGCCTGAAGGTAACCCAGCCCCTGTAGCCAGTTGACAAGTCATGAAGATGTTGACCATATTGAGATAGTTGGACGGTCGCACGGGAAAAGTCCAACCAGGAAACGGAGGAGCGTGGGAACCACCTTCCTCGATCGCAGAGTGCTCTCAACCGCGCTCCGCAGATTCGAGCCCGAAATCACATCCTAGCGATAAGTCTACCAAAGCAGAGGAGCCGGCTGGCAGCGAGCGACAGGGGGGCCACGTTGCTGACAAGAGTGCGAGCCGCCCTCTGTGTCCTGTGCTCCAAGTCTGCTCACGAGGACACTGGCATGTAGACTCGGATATGCTCAACGGACGCCCTGGCGATGGATAACTCATCAAACGAGCCCGTCCAAACACTCCGCCATAAACTCGGCTCATCATTCCCTCGTCCGATGACCGTCAGAAAGGCCTCGTTTGCAGCATCAAACGCACTGGCAATCTCGAGGCGACCATCAGCTTGTCGGGCGCGCATTCGGTAAGTGGCTGTGTCGCAGAGTAGCGCCATGCAGAACTCACGCGTATCAGACAAGGCCAGGATACTGAGCTGACGATTCGATCCTACGTTGTCCGCCAAAAAAACGCCCCCAGGAGCACAAATGGTTAGGGAAACGAGCAGAACATGGGCCATTGTGAGCACAAACGATGCGAGGAAAAGAAGGGAACGGAGGGTCCGGTTGGCTGAACTGGCCGCAATGTTTTGTCCTCCTCCGGCGGACCTACTCTCCAAACAACTACGGCCTCTTGTCGAGTCTCCAGAAGGCCCCCATCCTCGACCTCCAGTGGTTCCCGTGCGACCCGAAGCTTTGCTTCGCTCTTTTGAGAGTCTTGTTGCAGAACTGAACTCGAACGATTCCGTTGAATCCCCCGGACATGATATTCGAAGGCGATGTCGATTGAGCGTTGAATGCTGTCACCTTGCCGCTCATTTCTGGCCTACGCTCGATTGACCGCTTCAATGTTCATTTGACGAAGGCAGTCCTAAGTAAAATATGATTCGTATTGATGACAGATACATATATGACATTGCCATAACGACAGAAGACTTGGGGGCCTGGCAAACACTCCATGCAAGGCGCTGCGTAGGCCGAATGGCGATAATTCATTGGCAGTCCTGTAAAGTTTCTCGTACCAACCGCCCTGCCATCCCGCAGCAGAGCTCGCTCCCAGCCGTGAGAAGGTGCAAGGAAATGTCAGATATGGTTTTCAAGCGGCGATTCTTTCGAGACCACATCCTTCCTCGACTGATCCACCAGATGGAGGGGAAGATGTCTTTGTACAGATCGAACGTCACTTTGCGCGACTACGTCTCACATGGATTCTGCCCGTGTTTCCAGACTGAAAATAACGATTTCTCGATGTTTTTTACTCAGTCAAACTCGACTCTCGTGGTTCTACTCTGGTTCTACGGGGACTTTACTCTCAGAACGACCCCGCGGTATGCTCGAGTGCCATCCTTGGGAGTGCTCACGGTCTCTCTTCAGTGCAGTCCGCAATGCGATTCGAGTCTGTCCAGTTTATGAACAGACTGTGCTCCGCCGTTCTGCAGTATCTCCTCAGAGCTTCCAACATAGGCGGCGGCACCCTAGATAATGTTTTGTTCCACTCGGTGGAACCACCCATTTTTTGGAGCGTTTTCGTTCACTTTCCAGCAGGGCGCGTTAGACGAAAACGCCCAACTGGTCTTTGCTAGAGTGCTCACACGACTCCTGACATTACAAGACTAAGGCACTTCTCCCTATCAGGACGTTGCCATCCGACCCGTCCATCCAAGCTAAGCTCATATCATCATCCAATCATGAAATCAGAGAAGCATTGCATCTTATCAAACACATCATCTCCACCACCAGTCCTGTGACGGCGTACGATGTTCATAACAAGCCCGATGGACGGCATGACAACGATTTTGCTGACTTCCGTAAGACTGTCATCCTCTCCATCGCCGACAAGATTTCATGTCAAAAGCCCCCCTTTCTTCGTGCAGGGCTTGACGACATCCGAAATCCCAGTGAACGATCACCTGGACAACACCTTTCGCATGCTCCGCGAGGACATGCTCTTCAATATCCGCCAGGAGGTACGAGCGCTATTCGAAAAGACCAGGAACCAGCGCGGTCTCCGCGTCGATGAGGTTTCGACGGCCGGACTTTATACTGGTTCCGGGAATCGGAAGACTCGCTGGGCTATACAACCAAGGTATGACAGCGACCTTTTGCAGCTCAGGGGTACGAGGGGTGAGGGCGTTCGGCCACACTTTCTTCCGCGAGATCCTTGTGACTCGAAAACTCTGAGGCATCAGTCTCTCGTTTACTTCGCTTCTAGCCAAAGCATGGTCAGCTTCGGGACAGTCAACCGAGTAGAGGAGCTCTTACCCCGCAAACCTCCAGTCATCGTCGTACAGCTGGATGGCGATGTTAACATAAGAAAGATCCTTATATCTCTTTACATGGCTCAGGACTTGCGGCTCCTCCAACTCGACGTCGCGAGATTTGCTTTCGAGCCTGTCCTCTCCGCCCTTCAGAAGCGCTCTATTTCCCTCTTGAAGGAAATCCTGTCTTGGAATCCAGGGTTACCGCTTGATCACCGTCAGAGCAACATACTCTCTCACATCACCAACACGCTCATTTCGGACCCTTCCGCCGAGCTGGGGTGCCTCGACCAAGTTCAGGCGAAATCGTTAGTTGCAGAGCTTCAGCAACGTCTATCAAACATTCAAGGACTTCCCGGCGAGTACTACCCCTTCAGTTACGGAATCTATCTCATTTTCGTTCTATGGACTAGCAAGTCCTTTATAGGTGCCCTTCTTGCAAAGGCGATACATGATAAAACTTCGCATGCCATTCTCGTCGTATGCTACACCAATCATGCGCTAGACCAGTTCCTGTGCGACATTCTAGGGTACGGTGCTCCAGAAGAATCCGTCATTCGCCTAGGAGGTCGTTCGAACCAAGCGACGGATCACCTCAGTCTCCACAACCAATCACGCGAACGCTTTTTGTACGATTGGAACGAGATCAATAAACTCAGATACGCGGCCTCGTGCCACGAAGACGAGCTTAGAACCTACTTGAACAGGCCACTCGACATCGACGACAGAAATTTGATCGCACATCTTGAGCTGAAGCATCCAGACTTCTTCCGGGCATTCCACGGCCTTCATGGCTAGTTGGACTGGGTTGAGAAGTTCTTCATAGAGGGTACCTCTTTTCGCAGTGGACTCGCGGTCTGAACGCTAGAGCGTTGAGCGTTGAGCCCCAGATCCGAGACTCGGCTCGGATCTGGATCTGAGACATGACCGTCAGAAGTTGTTGAGCACGTGGCGACGTGAACTCGTCAGCGAGGAACGAGAACAGATGTGCCATTCTGGTAGGCTTTACAGTACAGATCAAGATACCATTAAGTGGCATTTTGCCGGGTCCACTGTGGCGACCGTGCGCCACAAGAGGATTATCACATGTACAACCACTAGGGCAGCCATCTACGTTGAGGCCCTTCATGCCGTAGGCTCGGAGGTCTTGCTGGTGGAAGAAGCCGGAGAGATCCTTGAAAGCCACATATTGGCCTCATTGTCGCACAACATCGACCAGATGATTCTCGTTGGAGATCACAAGTCGGTCTTCCCTATTCTCGTCGACTCGTTGCTGAAGTCCCTCGTAGACAACCACGCCCAAAAGTGAACAAGTATCGGTTGGCCGTCGAAAGGGATGAAGGCTTCGACCCCAATCGATCGCTTTTCGAGCAGCCCGTCCTCAAAGGCTGCCCTCGTGAGATGCTTTCGATACAATATCTAATGCGCCCTGAAATCTCTGCTTTCGTTCGTGAGCTCACGCACCCAGAGCTTGTCGACGCTCCTTTCACCCATCAACGGCCCGACATTCGTGGCGTACAATCCAACGTCATGCATTCATCGGCGACAGAATGGATAGTAGCACCCCAAGCAAAACAGGTACGAGGTACAGATGGATAGTACGCTACAAACCTTGGCGAAGGATACGCTGTCAATCAATGGACCAGGCAATCAACGAACTCATGCCAGTGGTGTGCTCCAAGAAGTGATAAACTGTTAGACTCGGAGTTCTTCTGAGCGGTAGAGATCAGGCGAGCGCACACGGAGTGACAATGGCTCATCTAGGCATGCCCTCAATCTCGATTTTATTTCCTTCAAGTTTCCCAACGTAGAGAGAAGCTTACGTTTGAATGAGTCAGCGATGTTGCCAGTCAAACTAAATGCTGGATCAAACGATCTTGCCACCCACAGCTACAGAATAATACGCTGCCTACGAGGATGTGAAATGACACTAGGCGCCGCCGCCCGCCACTGGGACCATTTCCAAGCGTTAATCAACTAGTACGTACATGTTGGTGCAGACGCAGCTTCGGCTGGCCTTTGTACCGACAGCCGGAAACCACTATATGAGCACCAGGTAACCCAGCGTCTAGTCCTGATCTTTTGCCCCCTTGACAGTCGCTTATACATCAGTACGTTCTTCCTTCTGTCCTCACTTTAACGGCGCCTTTAATCAGGAATTGTATCGGCCGCTCCACGGCCGTATGTCCGACATAGGCTGTTAAGACGTTTTATGGATAGTCAGGTCAAGGTAAGTATCAGACTGTCGTGATCCTCGGAAAACTCAAAGAGCGTGTGATACTACACACATTCCATGCGGGTAATTACAGCTTGGTGGTTAATTACTATCTACAGGACAGGGTGCCAGCTGCCACATCCTGTGGGTCACCGGTGCTAGCGTCGGATACCCGGAGAAATCCAATATTCCCGACATCTACGACCTACTGTGTGGTTTTCCCTCTACATCTTTGCAAAGGGCTATGGTACTCTGCCTCATCTCATAGCTGTGTGCTATGCTAATTCTTTGACCAAATATCTCGCCACTAGGACGGGATGGATGGTGGTATTACCTTCAAAGGCATCAATACCCAAGTCCTCTGGAGGAGAGGTTGTGCACAATTGCTCCCAGAAAATGCGCAGTCTCCACTGTTTTCGCAGGTAGTAAGTGAATTATTGACCGCAAGGCGCCGGCATCTTATTCCTTGGTTCGTAGTACGCAAATATCCCACTCAACGTAACCACCCAGCTGGCTTTTGCGCCTGTCGTCGCTACCCGGGTTCAGAGTGCGGACCGCATGACCGTAGGCGATGCTGTCACGGCCTCCCTCTCAGGCCCTTCTGGTTATCCTGTACCGTTCGGCGCAAACGACTGGTGGAAATGGCCGTTCAAATTTCTGTTGCACAAGTCCGACTCGGCACTCAAGCTCACCGTCCTTGCATTTTAGCCTGCCAGTGATATACCCGGAATAAGCGAAATTGTGCCGATTCGTCCATGGTAAGGAACATCCAAGTATGCTCAGCTGATGACTGACTGTACCGATCATATATAAGAAGATGCGAGGGGCATTTTATAGTCCAGTCTCCAATATATCATACTCCGTTCGCTGCACGGTCCTTGTTGCAGATAGCCCATGGATCCCTCCCGCTTTCTCAAGCCAGAAACAGATGATATCGAAGCGTTCCAATTCACGTTACAACACCCTTACGCATTGTCTCCTGGCCATCGTGCCCTGCCAAGTAGTCCTTTTCATCCTCGGTTTGGGCCTACATCTTCCAACTTCATTGGGCATGGAAGCTCGTCGCCACCCCTTGCACAACGTGCACCTCCCGTGTACCCCTATCCCTTGTCGAACTTTGCCCCTCCTAGCAATCTTCCAGTGCTGTTTCCAGTAGCCGCTCCATCAAACTCCTTCGTTTACGTGCCTCCGCATGCTTCAGGAAACATTGTACGTGATGCTGTGATAAGCGTTTGATTCTCACTGACATCACTGCTTTCTCGACAGGTCACCGCAACACACAGCAATGGCTCCTTCCATAGCCGCGCTGACGAGCGAGAAAACAAAATTCGCGACATTTTTCCATCTGTGACCAGCCATGCACACACAAGTGGGCAGCCTGAGGTGATTCCAGCTGCTGCGCACCCAAAGCATGTCCTATCATGGCTTCAAGTCTGTGACGATGCCGTCATCATCAATGCACCCAGAATATTCGTCCCTCAAATCATGTACCAACCACATGCCCAGGGGGACAGAGAACGCTACGTATCTCTCGTCACGCTTCACCCTCCTACCATCTTTGTCATACAAGGCTCAGAGGAATGGGGCGTGCCCGTCCGAAGCCTTTTGTCCGGAGAGTCTGTTCGTTTAGTCAGGGAGAACGAGCCTGCGTTTGCTTCCTGTGGTCCGTCTGTAGGCATCCGAGTACAGGTATGCCGCACTTTTTCACCTATCCTTGAACTTGGATCCACGGTGATGGTCCTGCAGTGGCCCGGCTACCCACCATACCACAAACAAGTTGCAACGAGAGACTACACTCACATGCGTCGCATGATCAAAAGGGCGAAGCTGGCAAAAGTCGTCGCGAAATGCGTCATGCAGTTCATGAACGATATGAACGAGCAAGCGATGGAAATCGGGTCTGACCCGCGATGGAGAATTGGCCCTCAAGGCATCCGAGTAGACAATGTTATACTCGTGAGTCTGCATCACGTCTCTCAGGGGAGCTGGCAGCCGCAATTACGTCTCCGTGGAACGATCTGAACGAATGTCGTCGGGGTATCGCACAGCTACTAGCATTTCAGATAGTATGATGGATGTAAGAACAACAGAAGATCCACAAAGAAAGCCGAGTAACCTACCTTAAAGTGCTATTCGTTCCTACGTTACTACTTAGATAAGATACGGGCTTTCTTTTTGAGGCTTACTTAGTAGAAGAGCCGTGTAGTTGAGTATGTATGATTATCAGAGCTTCTCGCGACGCACTAAGCACTCGAACAACGCTTGTTGATCGCATTCTTCGTCTGAGGTTCATCATGAAGGTTGTACTAATATTCCGCCAGAAAGACGCGTTTCGAATCCGAATCGGGATGCCGGGATGCGGAGTGCCCGGCAGAGGTGGGCATGGAAAATTAACGTACCACAAGAATAGCACTCTGCGCACTCGCAAACTTTCTTGCTCACACCAGTTCATGTGCACAACAACGACTTACCTAGGAATCTGGGGCCCCTGAACCGTATCGACGACGTAACACCGGGTGAGTCGACGTGATATCTGCATACCGTCCTTGGCATCTTGCTCGTGAAAAATCACCTTACTTGTCCAAAAACCCACTGAACCCGGAATCGTGCAGTGACGACACTGGCCCTTGGGATAACGTCAGGAATGCCAAGGTGCAAATGGCAGACATTTTCAGAAAGGTGATGCGGATTTCTCGGCTGCTTCTCGTGCCAAACGCATTGCGGTGGTGACACCTGCGACCAGGTAGGCTTTAGGGGAATATGGACTTACTAGGAATAGCAAACCGGGTCGAAAGATCCGGATCAGACCACATTGATGAGACTTATGAGAAAAATTGAGCAGAGAAATCGAGTCCTGGATGGAGTCTGGTGGGGGCCGATGGTGGAGGCAAACCATGAACGTTCACGAACCCCTAACTGGAATATTGGCATTACCGCCTCGGAAAACTCCGGTCGGCTACATTGCCATGCCGGTGTTCCGGTATGTGACCCTAACTTTGGCAAATTGACTGGCAGCTTCGCCTCCACTTTCGGAAGACCCAAACGCAAAGAACTGTCAGTATTATGTAGTACTCATCTCTGATTAACGCACTCGCAACTCCTATAGGTGGGATTTCTCAGATGGACCTGTATCAGTTGGTTCTGCCGGACCGTAACCCACGACTGCAGGCTATGGTGAACGTTCCCTGGCAAATTGTGTCCCGGGATGGCTAGAAGCGTCGGCAGTCAAGTCTCTCCGATGGCAAAGGGGTCATATGGTAACTCTAGCAGTACATTGGAATACTACTTATAGGTTCAGTTCCTAGGCGCCCACTTGTGAGACGGCGACTCGGACCGCACAAGGCTGAGCGCTAACGAGGGCGCCACTAACGAAACGAGCTCCCCGTCGTGTAAGTCCTTCGCATCCCCAGTGACGTGACTTATTCTTGCTTCATGGACACGCTCGACCGCATTCTAGTCTACTTGGGGAAGTGTACTAGACGTAAAACAAAGTGCCACATCGGTAGGCAGCATCAAGACGGGATTAGTATGAGAGATACTAACCACTCGCTGAAAAGGTGAACGACTAGACTTTTATGGAAGCCCGGGACCACATAAAAAGCGGTAGGTAGTGAAGAGCCTGGCACCACCCTTCCCACTCTCCATCACACAGATGTCTTTTGAATCAACCGCGTCTTCCAAGGGCGTTGCCTTAGTCACGGGTTCTGCAAACGGAATAGGGAAAACCATCGCCGTACGACTTGCAAAGGACGGCTATGATATTGCTCTAAACGATCTAGCAATAAATCAGGCCAAACTTGAGGCCGCCAGGGACGAGATTAATGCAGAGTACCCAGCACAGCGAGTCTGCGTGCTCATAGCTGACGTGAGCGTCGAGGAAGAGGTGAAGAACATGGTTGATGACGCGGTCAAAACCTTGGGCCGTCTCGATGTGGTAAGCCAATGTTCATCGTAACTTCTCTTAAAGGCTAACGGTCCTACGTAACTAGATGATCGCGAACGCTGGCATCTTGAGGACTGGCTCTATCTTTCAAAGTGTGTTTACCATTACACATAGGTAGACTTGATTAAGCCAGTCTTGACAACTTTCCCTTCCATAGCGACTGTGGAAGACATCGATGCTGTTCTAGCGGTAAATGTCCGCGGAACGTTCCTTTGTTACAAATACGCAGCGCAGAAGATGATAGATCAAGGAATTAAAGGCCGAATTATCGGCTCTAGCTCTCTCGCCGGCAAGAAAGGTCAGCAAATAATATCATCGAGCTAGCTTAGCTATTCCGGAATATACTTTGGCACTAATTAATTTACTAGGACACCCATTGTTGAGTGCATACTGCACGTCAAAGTTTGCAGTTAGGGGAATGACTCAAACTACAGGTTTGATACCTCGAGCCTTCGCGAAATAGCAATCTGACGACGTTTAGCCATCGAGCTTGGGAGGCATGGGATAACAGTGAATGCATATGCCCCAGGACTCGTCGAAACCGCGATGCGTCAGTCATCCACATGTACACCACTTTCCAAATTAATGGATGTTTGCAGTTGATACACTCCAGGAGGACATGGTGAAACACATGGGCAACGAAGGAGGCGTTATTGAGCCGGTATGATCAAGCGTACTTGTTCAATTTTTTATTCTCACATATCAACGTGAAATCAGCTAAAGCAGATGGCCGCTGTCGGTTACTTGGGTAAAACCGTGGACGTTGCAAATCTCGTCGCTTACCTTGTATCACCAGAGGCGCACTACGTCACTGGTACGTATCTTATTCCTGTATTTTCGAAAAGATTGTGGTACTCATCCCTGTGCAGGTCAGACGGTAACTAAATTTCGTGATAAGAAAAGTATGGTCTGAAACTGAAACTCGTTCTCGTAGATATCCATAGATGGCGGGACGTACTTCGACTAAACATCATACGGTCGGTGCAATAGGCATCTTTCCATTATCCATACGTAGAAGACGGAGCTGCACGCTTCCTGTCGGCCATGGTCCATGGAATCGAAGTGAGCTTCTGCGAAACCGGCGAGTGTGTACGTTGTTCGTAGTTACCCCTACCTCTCTGCAATCCAGTGTGCAGACTTTATATTTATGTAGTCTACCTGCCCACGTGCGTTAGCCATTTGGGTGTTTCCACTTTCATCGATAACCGGTGACCAACTCTTGACCGGATACCACTGGGATGGTCTGCCTCTCGGCGAGCGTCTTCTGATAAAACTACATTTTCGTCTCCTCAGTTTATTTCCGCCCCAAAGCAGTGTTTGTCCGCACTTCCCCGGTTGAAATCCTTGGCTAACTCACCCACCGAGGAAATTGACTGCGCATCGAATTCCATGGAGAAACATCGGTAATTTTCGGAGAGCGCCGCACATATCCAAAAGCATCCAAACACTGTGACATCCTTGGGTTGAATTGCTGATTAGTACAGCGCTCACTGGGCGACTCAATCTGATCATGTATGTGTCCCCATATGGAAATCCTCTTGGCATTACGTAATAATATGGGATGACCCGGTTCAACGTTCAACCCAGTGCACGTACGTACTGCTTCATGGCATCATGCACCACAAGCCGCTTCGTTCATGGCCGAACGTTGAAGGAGCCGAGTGATGGGCCCGCCGGCGTGAGTTGATCCCGTCGGATTAGCAGTGCAATTCCTGATTGCTTGCCACTCGCTCCTTTCCGGCAAATTCTCATGGGTGCCTCCATATTGGAGAGCAAATAACTGCCGAGCTTGATTTCTAGAAGACTGCTGCGCACGCCACCCCATCACGGCGGATCCGGACTTAGTTGGTTGGACATGTGCCACTAGCACCGCAGAAAATTGCAGTGCCTTTTCCATCCCTGATCGCTCGAACGATCAGCAACCGACAAGGGCACCGGGTTGGTCCTAACTTGAACGAGCTCCTCACTTACGTGGGTTCCCTTGGCGAGTTGGCTCTCGCGAATCGTCGGGGCCACTGCCTCTTCCATCATACTAATCACTGGATTACGTGCGGTGGCTGAGCGCTCAGCACGTGTTGTGTGGAGGAGACATTGCATTCAATCTTGGCGTGAGTCCTCATGGTATACGCCCATACCCCACGTTCATGGCTGCGGAACGCTTGTAGTAAGGTTGCTTGTGAATATTGAATGCCCCCGCAAGCCAATAAAGTTTTCTGACCCGCTATCACACGAGAAGGGGTGGCGGAGAAGAGTATTCCGAGTCCTCGGTGTATCCGAATCGGCATATGTCCAAACCGAGGAAACACAGCATTCATGGACATTGAACTGCGCCGATTCGGCGACGGTTTCATCGGTAGATTAGATCTTCAGCTTCAGACCTCGGGCTTTGTAAAACGTCACCGACGCTGTCGTTGAGTGAAATCGTTGGCTACCGTTGCTAGGGCAGTTTGGTCCATCTCAGACTCAAACTCCCCAGGACGCGGGACGCGGCAAGCAGCAAACGATGTGAAGGCCAAGTCCTTGATTGACGCCACTTGAAGACCGGCAACGGGCAATGACGGCATGCACAGGCATAGGACTGGTTTCTTACCTCAGCCTCGACGACGGGACAAAGCATCACTGGCACGTTAGTCAAACTTCGATCAATGAGAGGATTCTTCCGTGAATCCGGTTCAATCTCGCGCGCGCGAGGACACAATTTCCGACGTCCCAGGAAGGGGTATCAAGGGACCCCGCTCAAGATCGAACCAATCCGTGCTTAATCGAGAATAAATGAAGTCCGGGCGGTCCGCGAAGTTCGTTTAGTTGGTGCAACAGCATCGTGGGCGTGGAGCCCAGTCGTCATGAAACGGGTGCATCTTGGACCGGTACGCAATCGTGATGTTTGTGCTTGAGTCACTTAGACTTGCCGCGACAGCCGAGCGGCTAGTGCCACCATGTGCGGTGACAATGTGCGCTGCCACGACCACGGGCGTAATATCATGATGCGACAGCCGACTAAAATCAGATATTTTGATTCGGATGGATTTTCATAAGTACTTATACCAGTCTCGATTTCGCGTTTCTGATACGTCACTTTTCTTCTCATTCCTTTGCCACCACCATGTCGCTGTCGGGCCCAAACCCGCCATCCCCGTCTCCCTACCCACCCACACCGACCACCAACACACCAGTGGGTCCATGGATTACTATCGCTTCCTTCCTGGTGGTCGTTGGCGTCTTCCAATGGGGTACGGTCTTGTATTCCAAACTAGCCAAACGACGCCGATCACGAAAAGACCCGGATGAGGAATCCACATCCAGCTCTCGCCTGCCCCCGTCCCGTCGATGGTCGCTTGCACGTCTTCCGCTCGTAGTAGTCAATGCCTTCCGGGTCATCGCCTTTCGCTGGACGGTAGAGATAGGCTCGTACGAGCTCAAGGTGATCGAAATCTTCCTTACGTTGGCCTACCTTGGTTGCCTCTGGGGCTGGGTCTTTCAAGGAGGTAGGTTTCCAGTGATTCTCTTATATGCAGATGTGTTGCTCATGCGTGGGCTTTCGTAGTCACAACTTACGGCGTAACGGCACTCAATGTGTGGATCTATTGTGCTCGTGCAGGCCTTTTCGCTGCTAGTCAGTTCCCGCTTGTCACTGCTCTCGGTACTAAGCACAATATCGTGTCTCGTGAGTGCTTTCCGGCTCTGATATCATCCTGCATTCAGCTCACTGTTCGTAGTCATCACTGGCATCGGTTATGAGAAGGTTTGGTCTTCGCAGCGTACATCTGAGTATAAGCTGACCCTACCCAAGCTAAACTTCTTTCACCGCGTCGCAGCACGTTCGTGCCTTGTATTGTTATTCTTTCACGCAAGCGGGGAAATATACAGTGCCATATCGTACGTTAATCGCGCACCTACTAAAGAGACATGACATTGACCAGCTTTGCAGACAAGCCTACATCAACCTAATCATAGGACAATCATTCCTGCACTTCGGTATGACAGCAGTGTCTACCCTGACACTCATTGTTGTCATTTCTATTCGTCCGATCCGCATCAGGGCCTACGAGGTTTTCTTCCACCTGCATTTAGTTTTAGTCCTGTGAGCAAATTCCCATACACCGAAATGGATACGGTCTCACGACGATTAGCGTTTTCTTGATAGCGGCGTACTTCCACACCAATTATACTGGGTAAGCCAACCTTGTTCGTATTCAAAACATGATAGTAACTAGCTGAATCAAGTAACTCGCACTGGATCTGGCCGTCTTTCATAATCTGGGGCCTCGATCGCCTTTTGCGGCTCGTTCGCGTTCTGAGCAGCAACCATTTGTACTGGGGCCGCAGTCATCGTGCGAAGCTGCAAGATGCCCGCATAGAACTTCTCTCCGATGACTTCGTTCGGGTGAGAGCGCGTCGCCCGGATCATTTTCAATGGTCCGCCGGACAGACCGCGTATCTCATTATGCCGTCGGTGTCGGCTTTCCCACTGGAGGCCCATCCATTTTCTATTGCAAGCGTGGACTCCGCTCTCTTCCACCCCAATGCGATCAACAGGAATGGCGGAACCGTAGACTTCGGAGAAGCCACGAACTGGAAGGAACTCGTGTTCCTCATCAATGTCAGAGGCGGGTTTACCAAGCGTTTGAAGGAAGTTGCCGCGCAAAAAGAGTCAGTCAAACTCTTCATCGACGGGCCGTATGGAAGGGCACCCGATATGGGAGCATATGATACGTCCATATTCGTCGCCGGTAAGTTGCTAAAATTAAGTCAGACACGTTGGTTGATTGCTGTTTACAGGAGGGTCAGGCATTACGTACACGCTGCCCGTTTTCCTTAATCTGATCGAGTGAGTCGTTTGCGTATACGCGGTAATTGTATGATAACGTTCTCCGCTTTCAGAGAGGCCGGAAAGAAACCTTGCCAGTGTCGCAGGGTGGTATTCATTTGGGCCGTACGCGACGCGAGTGAGTACGATGCACTGCTTATCAATTGTGTGTATTGACACGTCTACCATGGTTCCAGGTCACCTCGAATGGATCGCGGAGGCACTTTACCAAGCCAACGCTCTCACGCCCTCATGGTTGAACGTGTCGATCAGGATCTTTGCCACGAGGGGCAGAATACCGATTACCGAGGGTTCGGCTGATCCAGAACGGACACCGCATAAGGAAGGCGAAGTCGATTTGGCCATGTTGCCGTCTGTCCGTTTGGAGCATGGCAGGCCAGACTTGACGGCGATCTTGCAAGGCGAAGTGAACGCGGCGACGGGGACCATGTCTGTCACGGGTACGTGCCTTTTGGTCGTCTGATTCGTTCGCCGAGGTGCTGATTCGCGGCGTTAGTGTGTGGTTCCCAGGGTTTGACCAAGTCGGTGCGTCGTGCGCTGAGGTTCCCGGTGTCGGGACCCTCCAGCATCTTGAGTGGCGGACCGAGCGTGACGTTGCACGTCGAGTCGTTTGGGTACGCATAGAAGCGGTCTGTGACCAAGGATTGCAAGACAAAAGATTCCAATGAAAAGCTGGTCGAGAGCCCGGAGAGTGGATTTAAAGACTGCCGTTCGTTCGTATACCATATATACCGCAGGCGGGACGAGACATTTGTAAATCATGCATGCATTTATTATAGAGGACTTGTCGTCATTGTATAATTGGAACCTCATGTT
>JBBPTU010000623.1:0-20448 GCA_038094295.1 Tylopilus aff. beelii | reverse complement strand
AGAGCCATGAAAAGGAAAAATGTGGTGCCGGGATACAGGACTGCCTCGAGCTCTACCTCAGTGCTACCGACATCTTCCAGTGTCTCAGTACCGCTTGCATCTTCCAGCCTCTCGGTGTCGTCAGCTCCACCTCTCAGCACTTCATCTTCTACCAGCGGGGAACCCACCTCCATGACTGTGCTGTCTGATGAACCACTCCCTCGGTTCCCTCCAATTCGGATCACATCTTCCACGAGTACTAGTAACCCCAAACGGCATCTCGAGAATGAGGATGAGCAACCCCGGCCTGGGAAGAGACCGTCATCTAAAAGTGACTCTAGAGCGGGCAATTATGAGTCAAGTACCTCCTCAAGTTGGGCTGAGGTTAGCCCTCCCGATTCTTAGTAGGTCGCTGGGAAACGTTTCCCGCAATGACCTTGGTGATATTAGATAATACTCAGCATTGTGATATCGGGTTGTAAATACTACTGTACTTTTTTGTATGTAAAGTTCAGTACGCATCGCTACCATGATCATAAAACATCGAAAACTCCCACCACAGTCTCTTGTCCCCTCCACCTCTCTATAATGGCCAACTTGAAGCGTAGAGTTATCTATGAAAGTGATGACGAGGATGATGCCACAGCAGATGCTGGTAAGAGCAAGAGACCTTGTATGGTCCAGGACGAAGCGGTAGATTTGGGTTCTGGTGTGTACATCGCTACTTCCTACTCTCAGGACAAATCTCTACCCGAACCCAGCAGATGCCACCGCTGGAGCACTGATGCGACGTTCAGCACGCGGGGGGAAAGTGTAACGGAAGATACGAGTGCTAGAAGTGAACACATCAACTACCAACGTCGTAATCAGTAGTAATAGGATGATTAGTCAGAGAGCTAACTCTTAACACAATACTACATTGTTTGTCGCCTCGCCGCCAACTCAACACCTCAGTCGCGTCCATCGCAGACTCCGATTCTTAGTCGCATTTCTCGCAGACTTCCTTCTTTCAGTCGCGCTCGACGCTGACTACTCCCGCTGTCGCGATTTCCGCAGATGCACTCGTTCGTCCTCCAGACTCACTCGCACCCTGAACCCTGCTCCACGGAGCCCGGGGCTCTCCTCCCTTCTTCCCTCAGCGACGGGTCTCACCTGCGCTACACCTTGCCTCAGTCGACGGGCTCCGCTCGCAACATCTCGACTCAGCCTCTGTACGTTTCCCAGAACCGTTACAGAAAGGTAGTGGGGAACGGATAGCTCAGATGAAGCAACTTGAACGGATACAGACCGAACGGACAAAACGACCTTCAAGGTTGGATATCGCCACACAAGACGAGGACATCAACCCCATGGTGCCTTCGTCTCAGGACGCCCGTGAAACCAGCTCTGCTCGCTCTAAGGGGGTAGAAACTGTTGCACCTCAGGCCCACGATCCACTCACGCTTCGGCCATCTCGGCCAGAGTTCAGACTCGCAAAGTCAGGCCAGAGATTTGGTTTTAGACTTCCAGGAACTGCGTCTCAGACTGGAGAAGATAGTTGGTCTCGCGCTCGTGTTCAAGCTCAGTCCTCTGGAACCTCATCTCACTCTTCGTCCCAAGATTCTCTTCCACCATCTTCATATCTGGCTTCTTCACTTTCAGATAGATCTCAGGGGACCTCAACTGCGCCGACGTCGCGTGCGCCATCCGTCTGTTCTTCCACTGGCACAGGCCGTCTCTCTCGCACACAAGATCCTCCATCCCATTGCATTGCTGAGAAACCTCCCTTATGTTCTTCGAACATCGTACCGCAGTCGTGTATAACGTCCGTCGACTCCTTCTCCGGCACAGGTCGTCTCTCTCGTGTGCAAGATCCTTCATCTCAGCAGTTTTCTGGGCAAGCTCGCTCAGGTACCTCAACAGGTGCACCGTCCATGAGCTCTTTCACAGGTGCGGGCCGCCTCTCCCGTGTACAAGATCCCCTGTCTCAATACACTTTTGATAAAGCTCCTCCGGCACCACCGGCTGTAAGATTGCAGCGGACTGCTTCATTCTACAGCCAATCATTCGGCACCGGTAAGGTTGGTCATAGCCTTTCTGCTGCTCCTGAGGACTATAATGATGAGGTACGACTTCTTGCAACGATTTACTATGAGTACATGAGCTGACTTGTCCCTTTTTAGGTCGACGAGGTCTCTCCAGACGAGGATGATAGGTTTGCACAAGAAATGCTTCGCCAAGAACAAAGTCGATCACCATTACCCGGTATGTCCCATCCATCCAAAGTGCGCTTACTGACTATCGTTACCACAGATCATACTCAATCACAAAGAGCATCTCCAGCACCTGGTATGTTCCTATGGCGTTTGAACTGCCTTCGTCTAATTAGTGTGTTTTCACAGGCAACTCCGCCGTGCTTGGTATGTCTACCATATTATGTCAAATCGACACTAACAATTGATTTGGTAGACGATGGCGAGACTGCCGCATGCTATGAAGAGGGACAATCCGCAGTGTCGGGTCAGACATGTGCAGTCGCACAATCCGGTGAGGATCCAACTAGATCTCGCCAAGCTAGTGAGGAGCCCGGTATGTTCAAAGCCATTTTATTATTTCCACTGCTCATTACTATCGCAGTAGGCAACGATGACAGCTCGAGCATCAACGTACGACCAGAAGATATCGTTAGCATACACCATCAACGTAACCGTGCCCCGCGCTTGCCAGCCAATTCGCAGTTGCTAGCAGTTAGACGACAGCAGGGTTCGGCGAACGACCAGGCTACAAGCGAAGCTGCGAGAGACAATAACGCCCCTCCTCTCGAACCCGCCTTTGATCCTCCGGTTGGACCCGCGATGGAACGTGCGGAGCCGTGGCAGCTTCAATACTATGACCCCCCCACTCGTGATGTCCTCGAGTGTGCGAAACAATTTTCGCACTGTGATGCTGCATCTATCAATCCATTCCTGGTCCGTGCTGCATTCAACACCAAGGTAATAGAGTACGTGAACGAGGCGATCGCTGAGCGCCGATCTCGTGGATTGGTTGTTTCAGAGGGTAAAGTCTCACATGCCATTGCATTTCCGTATTTGACTGACAGTTTCTTTCAGGCTGGTGGCCCCACCACGAGGCTAGCATTATGAGGCTGGTGCGTGAGTTTCGTCTTTTTTGTCGTTATAGTACTTATATAATGTTTAGCTCTGGGAAGATCTTGGCAATTGGCGGTCATCACTCCGCAAGAAGGCCCGCATTTATGTTACCCAACGGTACCAGTGGGATCCCGAAAACCGTCGTGAGCGAAATGCCGAGATCGCGAAGGAGCTTTTGGGGGATGGCGGTTCTTTCTTAAAGGATGGACGCGATGCGGATGTAAGAAATGAACAATATAATAACTGTCTAAGTCGGACACCTTGCTAATGTGATTCGCAGGGACGCGCCAATAACCTTGCTCACCCAGCCCTTGCTGGGCTCATTGTTGACTTTTTTTACACAGGTCCCGCTTCGATGTGTCAACTATTCCCCGAAGTCTTTGGTCAGGAAGTTCCGAGAGCCACGGTAGCTATTGCCTCGACAGCGGTCTGCTTTTTTACTTGTTTGCGTTTTTCTCAAAGCTGAAACCATACTGACAGGTGAAAGTTGTACTCGACGAAATTGTTTCAACGACTCAAAGCGAAGTCAATTTTCAGGTCGCCACATATTCACCTGTCTACACCGAAATCCTCTCGCTAATGAATAAGTGTGATACCAGTGATGTTCATCGTGCCAAAACACTGGCATTGCGTAAGCGATGGGCCAAACTCGGAAGGTACGCAATCGTTGACACGAAATTTTATGAATCTCGTTTGATCGAGCAACGTAGCAACGGTATGACCTGTCGTGAAGATGGGGCTGTGGGGTGTGGCTTTGATGTTGATTTAGATTAGTAATGTGATGTCATTGTCCAATTCATGGTTTCATAATATGTTTCATTCATTCCCCAATTTGAACAAGTACAACCTTGAGTCTGATATTAGCACCACCTTGTACCAGGCTGGGTTTCTGCCTGTACTGTCCCTAGATTGTTCTACTCTGTACAGTGCTCCCTTGAGTGTGATGTTAGCACTACATTATACCAGGCTGAGTGGTTGTTTGATACTGTCTCTATCTTTGTCTAGCCTAGACATAGCCTATTGGCTTTTGGTCAGATCTAGGCAGTTGGGAACCTTCCTATGGGTTTCTGTATGGTTGGGTGGGTTAGCCAATACTAGCCAGCAATGTCTAGGAGAGGGTTGATTTGCTGATGTGAGAACGAGGAGTAGCCATCGGAAATAGAGAGTGGGGGAGTTTCTGCCCCAGAAGTGGACGTACAAGTGCTCAACCTAGATCGGCCAACGCAGTTAGGTTGGGTAAAAACTGGTATCCAGGCTACAATAAAAGATGAGTGATGTACCCCATGTGTCGTGCACAATACTTATATGATGTGGAAAGATTCTCCCCATCCCCGGTCAATGCAGTGATCTCGAGGCTCTGTCGCTTGAGAAGACCATGTCTTGCATGAATCATGCGCTTGTCTCCAAATTTGAACAAGTTTGCGGTGGAAGCGATACAGGGTTTCATCTCGATAACACGCGAGGCCTTAGGGGACTCGTGATCCTCTTCCAGTTGAGTGTTCTTGATATGACTGAAGACTGTCTCTGGTGCGCTTGCTAGAATGTTCTTACGTTGCTCAATTTAGATGCATGGCAAAGCATCAATCATGGATGTCACAGAACGGCAGTGGATATGACCACCACCCAGCATCTGATTGCCTGTCAGATGAGAAAGTTGAAAAAGAGAGGTAAACTTACACTAATCATCGTGTCGTCCTCCTTGGGTGGGCTGTGGACGCACGGGATGCTTAGACCGGAAATTGGGCGATAATGAGGAGGCTTCGCAGCCACATTGCTTGGTTCATTGAAGAACATTGAATCCGATGAACAGACAGAGATCTGATGGTTGGTCTTCTCGAACAACGAGTCCGTCTTCTGCGAATTATGCTGGGTGTCCATGATTGAGTCATATGACTTCCGATTGGCATACTCCAAGTGAATTTGTTCTTCATGTCGAATGTCTGGGAAGGCTGGGAAGGGGCGATGCTGAAATAGACACTAGTGGTAAAACTCGATCATGGGCTGACTCAAGCATCTTGTCTCCGAGACCAGGTTGTCCAAGGTTCGTTTCAGAAAAGTCACTGAACATAGACTCGACTGAAAAGTTTGATCTGTGCTGAGCAAAGGAGAACTGCCGACAGTTGGTGTACAGATGTACAATACTGTTCACAGTCGCATTCGAATCACCATGGCAATGGTAAGTGGAATTGGAGTTGAAAAGGCTAATGGGAGGACTGGTAGACATGCCAGACTCAAGTCGTTGTTGAATGCGGTTGTAAGGGTGGGGGACGCCTGGGCGGAAATAGAAGCTTGAACCATGGCTATCAACTCTGCGATGAGGCGGTTATTGATGAACAAAGGAGAAGATATCGTCAACAGAAGTCGACATCGCAAACGAGAAATTATCTGATGAGGGCCTCTCCTCCAAAGCTTGGTAAGGTGCCACCATCCCATAGTCAAAATGGTCCGCAGAACCACAGTGGAGAACATTGCTGTAGGACAAAACTGAAGCAATGCTGTAGATCGACAGATGCTTTTGATCCCGCAGATCTGAAGTTGCGGGAGGTGGTGGATAGAACCCAGGACGGCTATCATTAAACTCAAACCCTCGTCATATCTCTGCAAATGAATCAAGCCCTCCAAAACTTGACTCAGAAGGGTTGCGTTGGTGACCAGGGAGGAGGTTCAGGCAGAGATTCGATTTGAATGGAGTGTACAAGAATCGACTTCATTAGCGAGCTCTTGTCACCAGCAAATGAAGCCATCAAGAGAGATTTTGCGATCTCGGGGGGTGGGATGATGTCTGACAGTAAGAGGTAGGGCATCCTTAATGGAAGGTGGATAATTTCCACTGAATTTGTATTTTGGAGTACGGGGTTGGCCGTAATGTTGAGCAGTTCCTCTGCCATTGTCAAGCTATCACATCTAGCAAATGAAGATGACTCTGCGTCAACATCAACAGGGAAACTTCTTGGCGGCAATTCATGGGGATCACAGTCAATCAGAGGGTTGAAAGAGCTTTCGCCTGCCTTGGACGACTTGTCCTGCAACGTAGGAAGTTTAAGGACGGGGGGTAGGTCCCCAAAGTAGTAATTCGGATCCATCTTGGCAGGGTATGGAACGCACTTTCGAGCTGCTTGACGAAACAGCGCCGGTTGAATGCACTGGACTCGTGCAGTCTCTATAATTCACCAGTGAAGTCGAATGTCTTCTTGGTATCATCCTCTGAAAGCCTCCCATCTTCTGCCACGTCGCCTTGGTACTCATCCTCATCACCACGGTCGTGCAGAAGACAGGGTAAAATCCCTGAGGGAGCAGCCAGTACTGTCTTCGACATAGGGAGATGAGTAGTAATCGCTGGGTGGAGGAGTTTAAGTACCGGGGATGATTCTGGCACTGCCGCAAGAGTTAATGTTCGCCTGTGGGTCCAAACAGGTGCCACAGTATCCTGAAAGTTCGCCCATATTGTGCTGGTGGAGGGTTCTGAAGGAGAGATGCTAGCATTCAGAGTCGACTATGATGTGATATGTTTCCCGAGTCGTGCACAAGAGCTGTTGGAATATGACTGTGTAAGGTCGTAGGGGTGGCTCATTGGTGTCATCTCGAAGCTTCTTGGTATTGCTTCTCAGTCAAGCCTGTTTGATTAATCAAGTCAGGTTGTTCATTGCCGCATCCAAGAGTAACATGATTGTGTTATCTGAAACATGTCCAACCTTCAGCGACGTTTTCCAGGTGTGGGAGGTATAAGAACTCACACTCATACGGGTTTGGACAAGTTCTAACAAAAGGTTGGTCTGCTGGTCGGGAGCGAGCACACTTCATGCGTGTTTCCATAAGCAAATCGACTATCTCATCTTTGTGTCCTTCAGGCCCGTGTGGATGTGATAGCTGGGTAATCTAGGATAGATTGGATGAAGATATGGTTGGATTATCAACGAACTTACCTAGAGGTAGTTAGATAGACTCACACGAAAATGGGGCGGTTGATTGGCGGAAATAATCAGCAAACCACCCAGCCACTGCCAGCAGCTAGATCGCGTGGACCCATCGCATCTGAGGTCATAACAGGAGCACTGGGGAAAGACAATGTATTTAGTACAGATTGAAAGGAAGTAAGTTAGAACCATCAATGCACCTTCCTGGCGGTGGCATTGACTCAAAAATGCTTAACGTGTATGAGGGTGATTGACAGGTAATCTAAAGATGGATTGGAGAAGGGTATGGCAGGATTGTCAACACACCTACCTGGTCGAATGGAGGAAAAGGAGCAGTTGACTTGGTGTGGATTGCCCACTGGCAGGTATGCTATGATTGAGGTCAAAACTGGGGTACCAAGGATAGATTGGTCATCTTCTGCTGGTAGCGGTTGGATTGAGTTGAAATTGCCTGATGCGCGAGCTTGAACCAACTTGAATGGTAAACTTGAATGGAGGCAGAGACGCGACAGTGATGGTCCGTAATCTGGGTGTGCTTTGAAGACACGGCCATTGATGCATATGGTTTCTTCATTGCCTGAGGAGAGGTCCAGTTCATTTCCCTTGACACTGACAGCGCATTTCGGGGATGAAGTCAAAAGAGGCATGCTGTGGTGGCAATGCACCTGGGATTGTAGATGCATGCACTGACACTCACTCGGAACAAGAAACTAGGATGATACTGGTACTCAGTGTGTAGTACAATCGATTACTACAAGGAAACAGTGTAGAAAAATTCTTTGTCGAAGTAACTATTCAACCAGAACGACTGAGCTAAATGAAAGCTATTTGTACTTGTAAGGTGAACATCAGCAGTCTCACCAAAGCGTGGCACGAGGTGTGCAAATGATCTGATCTGATCTACAGGAAAGACATCACCGAAGATATCTCCAGAAGCACGCATCGCCAGCCTAAATGCATGCATTCCTGTAGCCCAATCAACGTCACCTTGCGGTTGACGAATGGCATCAAATCTCTGGGCATAAATAAGGAAATGATCACCCCACTGGGAGTGACCACCATGGCCCCTGGGCCCAAGAGGACGCATAATGAGATGCACTTTCACAATGGCGTGGCCTTAAAGTATCTTCAGCATTAATCTACTATGGGGTAAGTGCTTTTACATACTTGTGAGACCACTGTATGGCCACTCATGATGGTCGTCCACGTGTAGAACAGCTGCATCATAATGACCATCTTTGCACAAATTGTCTGGCGGGTGAGCGTTGATCGTAAATACAGGCACGCAGGAGGTTGGATCATGGTAAAGCTTTTGTTGGACACGAACTTTGTACCAGACTTGAAGGTTGCTGAATGGAAGTTCTGCATCCAATGGGGTGCGTCTTTGGCCCCCAAAGGAGTGCAAATTCATGCTACTGCGGTTTAAGTAATCCGCGAGTGCAGCTCATAGATCTGGGAGGCCAAAAACCTCGGAAACCTTATCGATTGGCATTCTTCTGAGGGCGGGATCATAGTTGATGTAGAAGGCAGTACATCCAGAGACAAAAGTGTGAGGTGGATAAGGAATCGAAGCGTGATCTGCAAAGCAAAGTGCATCTGCAGCGGCAAAGAAGTCGGGAAGAGGGCGCGGTGGGGACCAGATGTCCCTCAGGACATTCTGAGTTGAGTTATGACCATCGTCATCCTCATGTGAGGTACCGTCATCGGTGCCATCGGCGTTGTCATCATCGTCAGTCTGTTGCCTGTCTTCGGTGGCTTGAGCACTCATGAACTGAGTTGAGGTCTCAAAAAGTCGACACTTTTTGATACGATCGAGGTAGTGACAAATTTGACTGTCATAATTTTGGTTGTTTGTTGTGGATGCAGGCCGCTTGATGACCTCGACATGGGCATGCTCCGTAGTATCTGTGGACCACTGCACAGGTGAACCAATTTGACTGACACTCGTGGCAACATTGTGTTGCAACTTGAGTTTGGGGATTCTCCAATGCGCTAGCATAGCACCACTCTTTTCTCCCCTCTGTAACCCATCTTCAATGATAGCATCTTTGTTCTGGTGAAACTCGGAAAGAGCTGCTCTAATCTTCTCACGATGAAGTGAGGTAATCATAGTTGCTTGAGCGAAGTAGTGGAAGTCCATGAGAGAGCGGATTGCAGCAACCACACGGGGTGATGCAGCCCCAGCGATAACTGCGATCAAATAGCGTTGCATATCACGTTGGGCCTGACCAGTCACTTGTTTCAAGGTGGTTATACCATTCTTGAAATGACACCAGCCCACTATAGGATGTAGCACAGAGTAACAAAAGTCTAGTTCCTGCGAGCTGAGAGCATTCTTGGACCATCGAATGTCGTGATCGAAGCAGAACTGATGCCAGTGATGCAAGCCCTCCAGCGATATAAAATAAGCAGGGTTGGAGTGGGGCCAATTGCGCCAAAAAGCCTCTCTACTCCATTAAGCCTAAATGGTGTGCACTGGGTAAAGTAACATAGGACATTGTCTGGATCGCACTGAATGCGAGAGAGTTGGGAGAGGGTTGTTGCACCAGTACATGGTGGATGTTGGAATTCATTGCCAAAACTTTTGTAGCTAGCCATGGTTACCGGGGACGTCTTTCTGTGTACACATGCCACCAGGCATTCCTCTGGAGTATCAGCAATATATGTGGCAAGTGGTGTGAAACAGAACCTGAGGTTGCCAAGTGGATCAGACATCATCCGTCTGATGCGAGCAGCAATCTTGAGTGGGTGGACGATGACATCGAGACAGTCATGAAAAAGGCGTGCCTCTAGTACAGATTGCATTCTCTTTGTCGGATGGAGGAATTCCACAATTGGTAGGAGGGCAGCAAGTAAGAATGCGTGTGAGGAAGCCTTGTTGCGGATGTTCATTTTGATGTTGGCGAGGCTGATGAGCAGCAGGTGGGCAGTCTTCCCCCCACACACATTCGTAATGTGTGTCTTGTCGGATGACAAGATGACCCCACAAACCGTAGCGTGCTGCAGAAGTTTGAACTGGAACAGGTTAGTATACACTGCAGCAGAAGAAGTAAAAAAGAACGTGCCTGAATATCCCAGACGACATCCCCACTCATCCATTCACTGAACTCTCGTACTACCTTCTCTGTGGTCGTAAACACACGGAACGGAACGTAATCCATATCATTGGCGAAGCGAGGGTGATTAAACAGTGCTTCTATGCAATCAAGAGAGTCGCGGTAGTAAAGGACAGCTGGCATCTTGGATGGGTGCGATGTAGGCATAATCCTGTAATTCCAATGTGGTCCAGACGGAAGTAGTTCTGCCTGGCCATGAAGCTCCTTGGCAGTCCAAAACGAAACTGGGAGGGTACGCATCTAAAGACCAAATGGTTCAATAAGCGAACATAACATTGAAGGGAAGACATACCAAGTTCAGAGCTAAAAATTTGTCAATCTCTGCCATACTAAGGCAGGACTGCAGAAGGAAATTGGCCATCTGCCAATCATCAAAATTTGCGAACGGGTAATATATATTCCCACTCAACCGACAGAGCATGGTGTAGGGATCCAATTCAAACTGATCCAGGAATGTCTGGCCCCCCTGAAAGACTGAACCAGCACCAGGAAAGTGTTCGACTTGACAGCCTTGGCCCAGATCAGCGGGAGACTCGGCTGCAAAATCCATTGGTTCAGCAATGTTTACTTCCAAATCATTGAATGGGAGGTCCGTGGAGGCCCCAACATCTTGCTGAATATCAGGATCATCATGAATCTGAAACTCAAGACCTGGAGAGGATGGTATAGTTTGGTCCCCAGGCTGCACAGGATCTACCCCCTCAGGGAGGATCGGGAAGTTGATGGAAAGCCGGGGTCCAAGTTGTTCCCTTTGCCAGGTGTTACATTTGGTATTTCTTTGTGTGAGGTGCGAAGTAACACCCCACTGGGTCGCGAATAAAATGAGACACTGGGGACACCTTGGCATGCAAGAGTGCGGTGAACAATGATGCGTCAAGAAAGGTGGGCTGCTCGCTTGGGTGTCTGACTTACCAGTGCTAAATGGTAACCTGAGGGCACAAGTCAGAGAACGCATGTGTCACGTACATAGTTGGTAAGAGTAATTGGGCGCATCATGACGTCTCAGGATTGGCTCTCGGTTGCACTACCGACTTATCATGTAATATTGTCGCTCTGGTCCACTCTCAAGATCTCACGTCCTAGCGCTCTCCATCTCACGTGATCAACTTGTCTGGAAAGTAATTCAGTTGCTCAACAACACAAGTTGGTCTGCCCGGCAAAATGTCCAATCCAAAGAGAAGCTTATGCCCGAGTTGAGATCCCCATGCCATGTTCAGAGTGAGTGAGCATGCAAGAGGCTCTAATTGAGAGGGCATGGTTTGGTAAGAATCTTCTTCCGCTGCAGCCTGTTGCACCTGCTTACCTGTACATGTTGTCCCATGGAAATCCACTGCAATTTGCACAATTTTGGATAGATTGCAAGGAGGGTTTCCGTGTGGCCTCTGGTGCAGTAAGTATGTCTATCCCATTGGGTTCGTCTGCATGGCTCAACTATAAGTCTACGTACTTAGCCCCCCGCATGCTAGAAAAGCCTCCCAGCCTCACTCGGCCATCCAAGTCCTCGACGCCCCCACCTACGACTGACTACCTCTGACCTGCTCTCCTGTCGTACTGCTCCACCATCATGCCACCGTTTTACGAACTTGCCATTGCATCCTTTAGGCAACCATCATCTTCAAGACCAAGATGGGCGCTCGCTGTCATCTTCACGCCCATCTCTAGTCACTCGCTTGTGTACCAGATCACTGGTTCACCCACACACTACAACCTGGATGTACCACAGTCAGTCATGCTGAGAGAAGGGGATGATGATTATCTGGGCAAATTACCTGTTGGGCATGTGGACGCAGAGAAGCTGCATCAATTACACTCCACTCTTGCGTCCATTCCTATTGACAATGGGAAACCCTTGTGGAGCTCCCATGAATGGATCATAGACAAAATAAGAGCACTCCAAAAATTGGAGAGCTACCACATTGACAAGCATGTCACAACCCAATGGGTCATGGAACAGCTCAGATGATAAGTGGGGAGAGGTGTGTTTTGGTGAGTAGCTCATATTACCTGCTCATCATCTTTCTTTTGATACCACAGTTGGCAGATGCAGCATGTGCTGGGACCTGGGATTGGTGTAGCGTGCGGATCTATGTTCTCTAGGCTTATGCAGAACTTTATATATATTGGTTAGAATAACAAATGAATGGCTGTCTGCGTGCTGATTGATGGGAGGATGGTGTGGAATGGGTGGTGCAATCAGACAAGAAGTGATCGAGACGATCACATTTACATTACCAGCGAGTATGTGTGAGTCAACGTGACTGCCTAGTCCGTGACAGTAGCATCACAACTTTTTCGAGACTGTATATTGCTTGTCTGTGCAATCGACCTTCCACTCTTCTGTCTGTCTTTGTTCTGTTCTTTGTTTCATACTAGGCTTACACTCAGCAATGTTACACGAATCTTCAAACCCCCACTCTGGCAACACCGAGTGTGAAAACGCACCAGAGGACCATGTTGCTACAAATCTTGAGGTCTCCCCAGAAAACTCTCCCAGTAGCACGTCCGACTCCCGCACTGTCGACTCTGCTTCAAACATCAACTGCTCTTCTGTGCAATCTACTCCCATCGCTGGGCCCGGCAAGGTCTTGACTGGAACTCCTTCAGTGATTGGTGCTCTAAAGTGGAATGACTTCACCCCTTTCTGACAGTACGGTACACCGTATCGCTGTAACAACGCTGTGGTCCCAGAGTCCCCGAAAGTTCGTCGTACAATTGTTGGTAACTAATTTATGATGCATTCCAGTGTTAACTAAGGTTAATCTACAGCTGCTCCCTGATGCTTCCCAGCAAGAGGAGAGTGAACGCAAGCAGGAAGAGGCCAAACTTGTCCTCAAAGCTGCATGGGCTCAGCGCAACATATGCATTCTCAAGAAGCAGCTTGCCGCTGCCAAGCTCGAGGAGGCGATTGCATTAGGCAACTTGTATCAGTTTAGGGAGCAGGAGGCTGAGCGGCGGCTGGAGACTGCCAACACAGAAGTCGGGCATCTGCACCATGACATACGTAAAAATGGTATTGTACTCAGCAACCCACTCAAGCATCGTCAATCGTCTCTTCATGAGAGCACCGTTGTCATTTGTACGTATCTGTATCTCATATCGTGTTATGATCTCATGCATCTCTAGCCTCTACAGGTTCTCCCATGCACTGAGCAATTTGTGATGTATCCGACTTTCATATCGCGTGTACATAGAAACTGTTTTTCACACTGATCATATGACTACACTTATGCGGTGATATAGCCTGCTATACTATTCTTCCAGCTGCTGAAAACTGTAGTTCATACCAGCACTGATGAAATTGCTTGATCTTTTTGCTGTGGGTTATCATATGTGATGTATCTTGTTGTAATCCTGTAATGCTTTTGTGGTGTGTTCACTGTGAAATTGTGTCACTGTTGATCTGTGGGAGTATTGAGCTGTAAATGGTTGTAGTGGCTGTGATGACTGTTCCAAAAAGGGTGTTTTGCTGATGAGTCCATCATTGAGTTGCTTTGACAGGGAGGAATTGAGAACCATGATGAAAGTGATGATTCAGAGATGCTGGACATATCAGAGTATGTTATACTCTTCCATGGAGATCTTGGGACAGGTGAAAGACTTCAGACAGTGCAGCAGCATCGCTTGATTGAGGGCTCTCCTTGGAACCGGTTGCAACATGTTGTCTTTATTCCCGGATTGTTCCACCTCAAGATGGCCTGCGCTGATGCGATTTGGCATACTTTTATTCAGCCAATCAAGGCATGAGATGATCAAACAAGTCTGATGCACGATGTTGGAATATTGCGCCCACAGGAAACTGGAATCTATGGATCAAAACCTGGATTCTGAAGGATGCACCAGCTGATCAACTATGACGGGATCTGTTGGCATCTCAATTGTTGGCAGGTAGAAGCAAAGATGCAGAATTCTATCCATGATACACTCAAGTCTTTTGCTTCATCACAGCCATCATTCGAAGAACTGCAGGATATTGCAGATAGAATGGCCCGTAAGTATGTTGCAGATCATCATCTACACCCAATGTGACAGGCACAGACATCCAATCAAGACAAACAGCATGAAAATGGACTGCTTCTGAACAAGTACATGCTACTATACAAGGAAATCTCCTATGCAATGAACTATGGTGACATCAGTCAAGTCAAGCTATCCATTGTGCTGTGGATTCCAATCTTCAAGGCAACAGGAAAGCACAAGTATACTTCACAGATGACCGAGTTCTTGTGGAATGTACATTTTAATTATCCGGATACACTACGGTTAGCCATTCCACAACTTTGTATGAGATGTCCTTGCTTACATGGCGTGATCATTGCAAGTCGAGCGGTGCAGTATCACATGCTTGTCAACCCAACAGGTCAAGAGGGTAAATTTCACAGCATTGATTGGTGCGTTGAACTAAACAACCTGTTTATGAAGGTATGTTAGTGATGCCTGTGGTGTTCTACTAGTATGGTGTATGGCACTGATCAGTGATAGGTCATAAATGGAGGGAAGGGTCCAAACCATACTGTTGAACAAATCCTTCTTGAGTCACCACTCATACAAGTGTACAGAAATCTACACGACACATTCGCCAAGAGTTTCCTGCACATGCACTTGACTTCACATCACGCAGAAGTGGACATGACCAAAACATTTATTGAAGTATGTAAAAACATGATGCTGAACTCTCCACACAACATGCAAATGGGCCAAAAGAGTAACTACATTATTCCCGATCTAATCAGTAAAGGGATAGGTCTAATCGTGAAGGGGGAGTGGGATGGTATGGAGGATACTAGTGAGGAAACACTTGGAAGTGCAATAACACTTGAAGACGCTGTAGTCCAGCTTGGTATCTAGGATATTATTCAGGTACCTGCCATTACGATGTTAAAAAGTACCATCGCGAGGAACGGAGTACTTACTTTGATGTTCTCCTTCTCGCAAGACGACACCACATTGTGGAGGGGATGGTAGACACAGATGCAGTTACGCTCTGAGAGATATGTATCAAGAACTTGACTACATAGCTACATAACTCACTGTTGTGTCCTTCAGCACCACATGTGCTGCATTTATTTTTCTTGATGGTGACAGATGAGAGCGGCGTGATTGTGGTATCAGATAGCCTAGTAGCCAATAATGTGTTGGTGAGTGACAAGGGTGTTCCTGGTTGTGAGGCTTGATGCTCATCACAACAGTTTTTTCTGTGTTACGAGTCCTCTCGAAGAGAGGCGAGTTCTTACCTGAAGAAGACAGCGTGCCTGAAAAGTTAATGATTGGGAGCCGTGGGAATAAATGTATTTATCAGGTAATTTGGAGGGTTCGACTCTCGGCTGTCGCTTTTTTTTTTTTACAAGTCCTCTCGAAGAGAGGTGGGTTCTTACCTAGAAGACAGGGGGAGGGGGTGGGGGGGAAAGGGTAGCTAGTTCGCGTACGTTAGGAAAAGCCATAGTCTGCGTGAATTATGGACGGGGTTCTGTCTACGACATCATAGTTCTACTCGTTCATGTTTAGTTTTTTCATGCTCGCTCTCATACCCTCCAGATTGTCGTCTTCGTAGAACGTTTGTTTGAGAGTGATTGTCGGTTCTGTCGTTTCGGCGCTCAACTTCTTCGCCATCAAAGTCTTCGTGCGTAATTTGTCCGCAGCCTGTTTTATAGCTGTTCATTAACTGTCGTCAGGGGAACCGTTGTTCTTACTGTCGTGGATGTTCCGTCGACAAGAGCTATACTTCAAAGTACTAGCTGCATTCGGCAGGTAGTACCAGAGATAGGGTATGCTATGACGGAGAAATAGGCTTCCACTATGTCGCCGATGCGAAAGATGGTTGGGTCGCATTCGTGGAACCTGTGTCTGATTGAACTCTCGCTGACTCTCTTGTTGTGGTAGACGACGTACTTCGAGTACTCAGTATCTGGCTTGTAGTAGTTTACCAAGTTATCTTCTAGATGGGCGAAGCCGTCTCCTGCTAGGCATGTCAGGATGTTCCTTGGGTCGATGTTCGCTGCAAATGGGACCACTGGTGAGTCGATGTGATCAGATCTCGGAGTGAAGTATTGATTGCTGATTTCTAGAATTGCCTGGCCTTTGTAGACGTTGGGTTTCCAAGGTAGCATGTAACCTTGAGGATAATAGCGCCCGAGTACCGTGTGTGCGTGGCGGATACAGGATAGTGTGTTTTCAAATGTTTCGGACCCGAGACCTGCGATTGCGATCGACTGTTGAAGAACCTTCGGATTCGTTCTCGGTCTGTGTTTTGGAGTTGAGTCTTGTCGTCTACTGTAGTTAGGCGGTGTACTTACCTGGGTGTATTCAAGTACGGGGGGAGATCTTTTTTAATCAGTATTCTGATCATCGCGACCATTACCTCTCCTATGTCTCCAGTCTGGCTGTCTTTGCGAACCATTCTGCTGACTCCGTGCTTGTCTGGCTGTGACGGGTACCATGTCTTGAACAACTCAGAAGTCTAACGGTTAGCGTTATCGTTAGTGGAATCAGTGTGCTGTCTTTGGATAGTTGGTGTACTCGCTGCGTTGTACGCAAGGTGTGGTGCTGCACCTTTGTCATTTAGTCTCGATTCGAGAAACTTTGCGTACTTGTATTCTTCATGTCTCGTCAGTCAACGTTTGGCGATATAGGTTGGGGTGACTTACTCGCGACATCGAAGTCGTAATATTCGTCCATGATTGCTTGTTCTTTGCTCGCCTTTTCGGTACGGAGGTCGATTTTCCTCTGTCGTCTGCTTGAGTGGTCGGCGGTTGTAATACCTTGTGGTTAGAGATTGGGGCGTTTACTGTTGTTGCCATTTGTCATGGATCGTATCTCCAATGGTTATCATATTAGATCGAGCTCGGTTTGAGTCTCTTTTGCTTACTGCATCTCAGTTCGTGGCTCGTGTTCGATGTGGTTTCAGTTCATCTCTTCGTCGCCTTTCGTCCCTTTCTTGGTTGTATTCGTCATCGCGATGACAGATCTCAGATATGTGCATGCTGGGATGTGCTTTCGATTGTATTGCCTCTCGGTTACTGGGTTGTCATTCCCTTTTATTTACGGTTGCCCATTCCTCTCGGGTTAGTTGTCTGTTAACGCGATAGCGATTCACTATTTCGCCGATTACGAGGGCGAGGGCTCGCGCAAAGATTCGGAGCGAATAGGTGAACGTCAAGGCGACGATAACGCAAGTATGGCGATTACGGGCCAGGTCGAAGGTCTTGCTCACTCGAGCGGCGTGAGTAAGTTACGCTGGTGATTGCGTAGATCTAACTAAAGTACATGGGCGCTGATGGGGGCGCTTTTATACGTAACTATGAAGGGTAGGGAAACAACTACTATAACGAGAGATATAGTAGGAGGAGGAAAGCATCCGAGGTGAATGTGAAATACTACAAGCTCCATCCGAAGGCGATGCGAGCGGAAATGGAGAGATAAGAGGGAAGACATACTGCGGACTGCGGAAGGCAGTGGACGCTTCTATAGAGTCCGTATGGCGGTGTACAAGATAAGATCAGATCGGGAACAAGAAAGGGAAGGAAAGCGATGCAAGGAAAAACAGGTACCCAGTTACTCCGTGGTTGGGCTTCCCACGTTCGAATCCCCCATGGGATATACGAGGTATAGGTCCCGGTCCGAGGTGCTAAGAAGTCCCGCTTGGACGAACGCTTCAGTAGCTCGATCGATGGTGCGATGTAACTCAGCGTATCGCTCTTCGATCTCCTCCCAGCCCGTAACAGTTGTCCGTGTTGCGCGTCACTTCTGGTTCAGACTCAGTGGTTTGGCTGAACTGTCTTCGTTAATAAGCTTTGGCTGGATGCGAGTGCAGGAAAATACCGATCGATCGACCTTTGACGTGGACTGCTTTTCAGGTCGAAGTTGGGCGTGAAGTTGGTGTCGTGTTCTTGGACGACATTTTGGAACTCCGAATTTGAATGTCTTCTATGGTTGTTTTTGATTAGTGTCCTTTCGCCGACCGTTCGCTGTCCACTTAACTTCTGACTTGTCTTTGTTTGGTGTTCTTATTTGATTTGGAACGTAATGTAGGCAGCAGTCGTTGGTCCGGGCCGGGAGTGTGAAGCGTAATCCGACACCGTGAGTGACATGCTCATCCGTGAGAATTTAGTGAACGTTGACACATCGAGGTTTCACGATTGATCTATTACCCGATGTCAGGTGTAGTTTTTTTGCTCCTAAATGTCTATTAGTTTGTAAGCTGCCTTTCGATCGTTCAGGTACCTTAATTTAATTGAGGCGTGTGATGTTACGCTTGACCTGGGTAGGGCCAAGAGTATCCCTTGATGGTGAAGGGGAGGCTTAGGCTGAGAAGGCGACCTGGTGCGAGGTCGTCTGAGGGTGGCGGGGAGTGGAGGAGGGCGCGAGCGCTAAGAGTCTTTAGATACCGCTGAGAGAAGGCAGGACAAGTAAGGCTTTAGAAGACTGCCTAAACGGGCAGGACAAGCATGGCTGATTAAGGGATGGCGATCCGAATGACCTCCTGTTGTGGAGGGTCTAAGTAACCGTCTAACGGACGGGTCTCGAGAGTTCAAGGATATGTCCGAGTGGTGGAGCGGAGACTTAGAACGATGGACAGGGTTTGAGCAGCAAGTAAGGATTCAAGTACTAGCGAGTACAAGAGTGGGTAGCAAAGGCTAAGTAGCGAGGAGCTAGGTAGCTGAGCGATGCTAAGATGGGGGGGGTGTGCTCAAGGGAGGTCTAAGCTAAGGAGTACCTAAGCGAGACCAATGGTTTAAATAGAGAGTCTGATGGAACGATGAGGTAAGCGATGGAAGGTCATAGAAGTCTGAGTGGGAAGCGGAGTGTAAAGGTGAAACAGGGGGTGGTAGGAGAAGCTTCTGACAGAAGAGAAGTCTGAAGAAGTCAGAAGAAGAGAAGCTTGCTGACAAAGCAAAGAAGTCAGAAGAGTCAGCGAAGGCGAAGGGAAGCAGGAAGGCCATGCGGGCGTTCCGCTGGAGGGTTCTGAGGAGAGATAAGTCCAAGATTGGGCATAGGGATGACTAAACAATGAGGAAAAAGAATGAATCATAACACGTGATATTCGTGCGATTGACATGGTCGCATCGCCACTTGGTCTTCTCGTTGCAGATTCTCGAAGGCGACGTTTTTGATTCTGCTCTGTTGCTTTGTTCTCATCGATGGCGAAACGGTAAAGTTTCTTTTTCTCTCTTCGCCCTTTTAGTTACTTGTATTGATCGTTGGTTCATTGTAGTTCCAGAGCGGTTTCGCAGCGCAAGACTTCATCCAGTACCTTGGAGTGAGTTATTCTGTAACGTCAAGCCTGTGTTGCATTCGTTGGTTGTAGTGACTTTCTGGTTTTGCTTTCTCTTTTTTTTTGGGGGGGGGGTGGGTTCGTCTGTCCCTGTCATTTTCCCAGACGTGTTCGCACTGTTGGGTCTCCAGTCGTTCGCAAGACACGTCTGCGGAAGCCCTCTAGGTGGTGGGTGTCGTTTCCTCTACTTTGATGGTTCGCTCACGCTCGACCAGTTTGATTGAATCTGCTGAATCATTGTCTGGAGCGAAATGACCTGTCAGACGACGTGCTGCGAAAAATATCCTTCTTAGTCCGGAAGGTTCTTCGGTTGGTGATGGAGGTAGTGATCACTCGTAAGTTTCTTCCTTTTGCTTGCCAGGAATTCCACTTCTCGTTCTTGCCTCCGTAGTTCTGTACAGGAGACTGGGGAAATCGCTATCGCTGAAGATGGGGAAGGTTCTGTCCAGGTGACTTCGACTGACATCCTCGAAGATCAATCCTCGGGACTGGTGGACGACTATTCGCGGTTCGGTCTGGAGTGGCAGGGGATAGTTCCTGAGGACAAAGGTGATCCTAACTCAATATAGGTAGACAACTGACTAATCTCTGACTCGGTAGACGATGAGTTACCTCTTCATCTCGTCCGCAAGCGGGAACAAGGATTACAGTACGTCGTCTATGGTATTTACCTGCATTGTTCTTATTTGTACGTAACGACAGTTACTTAGCGCAAAGGTTACTTCCCCTTCGGTAGGTTTTTGGCCCTTTGTTCGTCGTTGGTTTGCTAATTTCCTTGGTCGCCTGATGTGTTGAGCTGTTGTGAGTTCATTGTCTTTCTTTGAAATTCTGTCTCATGATATTCAGTACTGGAAAATTCTTATCTGATGTTACCGGCACGATGTTTGTGCAGTCGTTCTTGGGCCGTTCTTTTTCACTTATGCTACAAATCATTGAAGTAGCTTCAACCCTCCGAAAGTGGACGGTACCAAGCTTACCAATCGTGACAAAATCTTTGGCAAAACTTACACCGGCCTGGTGAATCTTCCGTTAGTGTTCTGGTT